>JAFVLL020020239.1:0-26923 GCA_021397915.2 Tor tambroides | reverse complement strand
TGATTAAAGAGCATCAGTGCTTTGATACAGCTCACATCCAGATTAGAAACTGTCGCATTGTTTGATCACAATGTTTCTCCTGCAAGCTCGGCATGAGAAAAAAAACAGCTGCTTTGTTTTTTTGTGCAAAATTGAAATCTGTTTGTATAGAAAATAACAAATAAAGACACTTTTGAGACACGCTGGACCCTTTGGTCTCTTTTTGACGGGAGTAATTAATCTGGTTCTATAATGAGCAAGAGATGAAGTCATTTCGAAATACATCTATTTCTGAAACAATCGCTTATTTGCAGCATTAATTTACAACAGCTGGTCCATGCTAGTCTACCTGACCAGCATGTTCTTTAAGCAGGTTGACTAAGACAGTCTTGAGCTAAAGAAGAAGATGGATGGTGACACCAGCATCTTAGTGACCAGATACAGGTGTTTCTTCAAAATTGGGCACTTCTATGTCATTTCCACCACACCAAACAATTTTGCCCCTAATAATTTTTACTAGCTGAGAGTGAGCAATAAATTTAGCTTTAGCAACACAAACAAGTTGCCTATTTTATTCCAAATATGTTACAAATGTAATTTCCACCACCATCATTTCCATCACACAGTAAGATGTAGAAAAAGCCTCTTCTGCTCACCAAGGGAGCATTTATTTGATTTAAAATAGAGTAAAACAGTAATATTGTGAAATATTTTCATAATTTAAAATATTTTTTTCTATTTTAATTTAAAATATAATTTATGAATTGATTAATTTCAGAAAAAAAAACAATTCTCCTGTGATGCATGTATATCCTCTGCTAGACACTGTTAGCTAACAAATTAAACTACCAAGTTTAAGTTTATTTTATAAAAGTCACGAGGCTCAAAAGTGGTCATAGTTAAAGAAACACTCTTAAACTGTCAATCTAATCCAGATCACATCAAAGAGGTTCAAGTCCCGCCATCGAGAACTAAGTTGTCACATTTCGTTGAGAAGCGGAGAACGCAAACTGCCTGGCGCTCTTTCAAACATCGCCTTGCTTGTGTTTATTGCCTCTAATAACACGTGCAGACCGAGGAAAAGGTAGCAGTGGCATAATGGCAGGCTTAGTGGGCTGTGTGAGTGAAATCCCGTTGTGAACGTGTGCTCGGGTGCCAGAATGCTAGTCATGTTTTATTACAGGTAATTCGCTGGTGATTTCAAAGATTGCCAGAGCATTTTCATCCAGCCTGATTTACGTAGGTGCTAAAGAAAGAGGCGTACACGCAGATGGCAGCATGTGCACTGGGGCCGGTTGGTAGCGAGGCAAGAATGTGTGTACATGTACCGGCAGAGCTGGCTCCTCCAGCTGCATCCACTTCAGGAGCCAGCAGTGCAGGCTGACACTTCCATCATGGCCGACTGGGCGTTACGCGGGATTCTCTACAGGCGCTGCTGGCTGTACATTCTGTCTAATCCAGAAAGTCACAGAAACCTGGTCAGTCACGTGCATATGTAATGAACATTTGTATACCCATACACGGAGTCACATGTCCTTCATTCCCCACCAGAACAAAAAGGCCTCTTTGTCTGGGGTGACTGTAAGAGTGACAAACTCCCCTCCCTTTTTTCTGCTGCCTGTCTATTCAGCTACTCAATAGCTGGCTCGAAAGTAATACATTTAATGAAATCTACATTAAAGAGAGAGACCTGGGACAGAGGGGTGTGTGTGTGTGTGTGTGAGAACATGGGTGAGGGCCTCTGTGTGTATGTGAAGAGAGATGCATGGAAAAGAAAAACAGAAAAGTGAAGAACCAAGGGATGCTCAGTTTTGTTTGCGCAGCAAAAAATGTGCTGAAAGCAGGGAAATGGGGCAGAGTCTGAGGGGTTTTCTGTATGGATGGGGGAAGTCCTATTGTGACCAGGGGGAGCAGTGTGTGAAACAGATGGGTTGGGTGTTTGTTACACATCATCTAACTGTGCTTTAGAACAGCTTTATATATAATCAAAATGGTAGTGCTTAGAAACCTGCTCCTCTCAATGGATTTTCCAAAAAATAATGTGAAATTAAGAGGAATATGTGTTTGATAGCGTATATATTTTTAAATCTATCCAGTATCAATGATGCAAATATTTAAGTGTGCATGCTCATTTCCTCTATTTTTCATGTTAGATTAGCTTTGCCATCATCTAATGTTCATACTGTTTATTATGTTTTAACTTTCATACTGTACATTTCTTCTTGCATTTTCCTAGTGAAAAATAAATATACTAAATTCTGTTTGAAATCTCAGTACATTTATTTCATGCTAAGTATACTACAAATACATTAACATATTTATGTATTTAATAAAAATACATATGTTGTATTTTTAGTATACTAAACTGGTATACTTAAAGTCTGCTAAATTGGAACAACTAATTTTGTGCTTAATGCACTTTAATTGTGCAGAAGTAGTGCTGAAGTCCAAATAAACATATAATGAAGTACATTTGATTGTGCTAAAGTGGAACTATTGCCAATATACTTTAGGTACACTTTAAATACCTTGCTTTTAAAGATCGTTACCGGTGGTAATACAGTACATCGGGCAGGACAACCAAACGCTCACCTATCATTCATCGACCTCAAATACAGATTTTCATCTGAAAGATGTATGCAGCAACATTACATGGCCACTCAATCTAATGTTAACCTAGAAAAATGTGCAAGTGCCTGGGCGGAGTGTGGAAGCTGAATAGTAGCATGCTCACTGCATGACAGATGGAGGCGCCGCTGCGGTCACTTGCTCTTAAAATACTCCGTCATTTTTGGTCATACAGATAAAAGTCATACATCTTTCAAATCTGTAAAGTTGGTTTAGAATAGAACGAAACGTTGTGCTTTTGTAAAATAATGAAAGCAAACAGGATGCGCTTTCTACCGTCTCGGTCTCTGTGAACTTGAGCGCGAAACTCTGAAACTCTGTGTAAACTTGCCTTACAGACATGAAAAATATATCTATAGAGAGTGATATGTCTACTTTTAAGTAAACCAATTTAAATACAAATAAAATGTTCTGAGATTATGCAATCCGTAAGAAACACACAGGTGGATCACTACTGCGGAGATGACGAGTCAGTGTTGCTGACGTAATCTCTGAAGCCGAAAACAAATCAAGCACTAGTTTATCAATAAATTATTAAAATGTTAATGCAGTCTCCTTGCTGTTTTTCCCTGACACATTTATAATTATTATATCTGCTGTGGCAAGCTTTGTGCATGCGCTTGAGTGCTTTTTAGGCTATGTAGGCAATTAAAGGATCATTATAATGATTTCAATGGTTTATTAATAAATGTGCGATTAGTAGAATAATTCTTAAAATGAACGACTACCAGAAAAATCTTTAGTCGAGGACAGCCCTAGAAATTACTATTAACAACCAATAGTACTGAAATTAATCTACTTTTACTAGTAGCTTAGAACACGATCAAAATATTTAATATATGAACATGCACAAATGGTGTTTAATATAAACATGCAGGAGTGGTCTTTTGAATTCTGCTTTAAGATTTAAGTAATTACGTGGCCGCACAGGCCTAGTGATGATCTACACACTAAAATGTAATAAAAAGTTCAGCATTCACCATCTCCTCAAGAGTGAGAGAGAGAGTTAGAGAACGAGCTCAGTTTGGAAAAGCATCAGTGGGTCTCAGAATTCAATTAAGGCTCAAGCCTGACCAGCTAATTCAATCAAGACTGTGTGAAAGCAATTAGACAACTGGCATTCGGCTCACCCCACCACACGGGCATAAATTACAAATTTATTTCCCACTCTAGGTCTTCTTGTCTGACGCAATTAACACGCCAGGAACATGTTTGCCCGGCCTGTTAATGAGGGACCAGTTCGTGGTCCTGGGAATAAAGCAGAGCATCACCGATCTTCTCAAGGTCTCTCAATGTCAACTCTGACTCTGTCAGCTCCATCAGTCATAGTAACTGGTAACACAAAAAGGTTTGAGTTAGACATAGGTTAAGCAATGCCATATGCTAGGCTGTCTTACCACAGCATGGACAGAGTAGATACAATATTTCATTTGACGTGAACAAAATCGGTTACGGCCCATTCAGTATGAAAGTTTTTTCAATTTAACATGGATAAAAAACTGTGGAATATTATGAATAAATATGGGTTATGGAATATTAGATATGACCTAAGGCTTAAAGGCATGTTGAAAAGACTGCTACTTCTATCTATCACAACTAGGTTTTCTTTTACATCCAATTGCATTGCTGATCTATTCTGACAGAAAGACTGCTGCAGAATTTCTCGAATCAAGTTGTGTGTTAACTACCGAAAATACACAATGTGACATATTTGTATCTGAATAAGCATACTTTCCTGCTTCATGCAAAGACCAGTACATCCAAGAAGTACGATGTGGATATACTAACATTAGTGAAAAGAAAAGTGAAAGTCGTGACGTATTGTCAAGTATGGTGACCCATACTCGAAATTGGTGCTCTGCGTTTAACCCATCCAAGTGCACGCGCGCACACGCACACACGCAGCAGTGGGCAGCCATTGCTGCAGCGCCCGGGGAGCAATTAGGGGTTCGGTGCCTTGCTCAAGGGCACCTCAGTCGTGGTATTGAGAGCGCTGTACATTCACTCCCCCCACCGACAATTCCTGCCGGCCCGAGACTCGAACTCGCAACCTTTCGATTACGAGTTCGACTCTCTAACCATTAGGCCACGACTTCCCCGTGAAACAGCAGGCAAACAGCAGGCAACAGCAGGCAAACAGCAGGCAAACAGCAGACAAACAATAAAGGACCGAAGCTCTTTGAAGTGTGCAACCAATGGATACTTTGCTATCCCATGAGACCACAGGAGCTGAGAAAACTTCAAGACTCAAAAAACTGAAGGAAAAAAATTTCTTGTATCTGGATATATAAACACATGCCTATGACTCATAAACTCAAGCTCATAGCTTTGTGAGACTTTCAGAAGTTTGAATGCTCTAATTTGCGTGAAATTCTGACATACACGTGCAAACTTCTCATCAGAAATTAGGGGATACATCCCAGTGTGTGTGTCCATCTCAGCCCCTCTGCAGTTGTTAGAGCTGTCTTCAGACAGGATCTGTAGCCCAAATCCACCCAGCAGGCGCCGCCGCCACAAATTAAGAGCACCGGCGGAGTGTGTGTGGAGAGACATTACAGGGAAATGTGTGTGGCACCTGGGAAAAGAGCTCTGTGGAGCGCCTGAAACAGCTGGAATGTGCATATGAGTGTGTGTATGTGTGTGCGGGCGTATGTATGCATTCGTCTAACATGCATGCCTCACATTTTAGATCGATGCATGGTCCCCACATGTTGCAGTCAATAAACACGTCCAGAGAGGGAAGGGAAAAAATGGAAAAACCTATTCCAGCTCGAAAAGAAGTCATCCCACAAGATCTTCAGATGGCTGAAGTGAGAAAATGTGTGTTGTAGTTAGAATAGATCAGAACTAACAACCTACTGTACTGTGTGTGGGTTTGTCCGTCTTTCAGTCATTCTATAGAACGGATGCCCACAAAGACGTGTGTAAAAAACTAATAATCAACAGCTGTTAAAATTAAAAAAAATCTAGAAACTATTTCTCTATAAGAAAATAAATATATAGTTATTTATACAGTATAGTGTAGTACAGTATGTACATACTTTTATAAGTGTATGTCAAAGGCATAACATAAGTGAATAAATTATATTAAATTAATTTATAAAAATGTAAATAATTTAAAAACTCAATTAAATTTTTTAATTCATTAATTTAGCTTAAAATGATGCAATTTATTAAACACATTTTATAACAATATTTAAAAATGTATTTTAATAATCACTTTCTCAAATTTTAAAAGACACCAATTTACAAAATGATGTTTTAAACATAGATCCATATAAAAGGTTGGCTACAGAAAGGTCAGTTTAGTAGGTAAAAGGACACAGAGGGCAGGAGGACACAGCAGAAACGCTGCCTCAGCTGCATTATAAGCCTTTACCGTAATGACAGAGAGAAACAGGACATCTGATAATAATGGCCCGCTCTCTTAGCTCCTTTGTTTGTTGTCCATAATTTGAAGAAATGGCAATGGGCAAATTAGTATTTTAGAGAGGAAGATGGATTCTGGCAATCATCAGATCACAAACATCCATACGTCGGAAAAAGGAAAACACACTGAGAGAAAGTAATGGATTTCTAATGCTATATCTGTAGCACAATTTCCTCCCCATCTTCAGCAGTCTGAATTACGGGAATCTGAAAAGGCTGCTAAGAAACAGACAGACAAGGATCATTTCGTGCAGGCGGATTGCTTGACAGAGGTCACAGGAAAGGTGTCACTTAAGGTAGACGAAAAAATCCCCAATTTTGTATCGCTCCTTCTCTGGAGTCTGTTGCAGAAGGTTGGGGAGGGGAAGAGCTCAGCAGTCACATTTATCTCCATTAAAGATGGATTGTCAATCACAGCAAGCTGTTCAGTGAGATAGAGATCAGTAAAGAAGTCCTGTAGGAAATCTTGGGTGACTCACAGAGCAGTCAGATGGGGGGTCACAAAAGGAAGCCCAACAGACATGCAGAGCTCTGGGAAATGTTAAACTCCGGTCATTCACAAGTTCTCAACATCAACCAGACCCTTGGCTAATTTAATTATGTCTTCAGTTACCGCAAATGTAGTAAAATCAGCTCCTTTTAAAGGTGACATATCATGAAAATCAGACTTTCCATTTTTAAGTGCTATAATCGGGTCCTCGATGTATCTACCAAGCCAGAAAACGTGAAAAAGAACAACCCAGTACATTTTTTTGGTAAGCCTTTCTCTGCAAGCTGGTGAAAAAAATGAGCCACTCAGATTTCACTCCCCCATGACGTAATAAGGGGATCTTATTATAATATTACCGCCCCTTAATCTGCAGATTTCCACCCATGGCGCCGCCATTCTGTTTTCGCAAGCGACAACGGTGTACCAGTTCTAACGCCATGCCGAAAGTTTGAGCAAAGCATGCTAACTGTTCTATCTTTGGCTGCACTGATGAGCACAGAACACTATTTAGAGTCCCAGCCTCAGAGGAGAAAAGAAAGCAGTGGATTTATTGATTTATTTGCTGTATATTACGCTGCTGCCACACAGATCTAATATAAACATGCAATTTCTTACCCAGCTGTTTACCTTGACAGACATAACCGACTGTTTTTGTAACTCGTGTGTTTTTAACATAATCTTGTGTGTATTTGGCAGTTTAAGCGCAATAAGACATGAAAGAGAAGTTTAGAACTTACATGCCATGTGACAGCCGCTTTCTGTGCGCGTGCTTCAGATGTGTGTGCTCAGAAAACAGCTTGTTTCTGCTTCCCCTCAAAATAGGCATTTTCAAAATAATATAATAAATGATCTGTGGGGTATTTTGAGCAAAAACTTCACAGACACATTCTGGGGACACCTGAGATTTATATTACATATTGTAAAAAGGGGCTAGAAAAAACTTGGTTATCACACATACAATAGCCTCACACCAAAACTGTGATTATCATAAAGTCAATCTAAAACTAAACAAGCAGTGCATGAGGAACCTTTCATTGTCTATTGATATGACTTGGCTTTACCTGACACACTGATCTGGACAACGGATGCTGCTATTGTGTCTGCAATGTTATGACAATTTGTAACTGGAGTGGGTTCTGTCTTCGCCTATCCTTTCTTTTCCTCTCAGGAGGGAAAGTGAAAGACGTGATGACTAAAGTGGTCTCATTTTTCAAGATCTTTGTCCACCTTTGTGGGTCTACCCCCCCCCCCACTGCACACACTGACAGGCCACGCCCACTGCTGCAAGACGATTTGATTTGTGTCTAACTACTAAAAATACAACTAGCCATTCAACGTAATGATAAAGTAGCCCACCTTAGCCGTAGGCACAAAGGCCAAGCCCCTTATTAGGATGATAAACAAGCAGATGAATCACGCTATTTTGGGTCTGGATGTTCATAATAGCTGGATCGACGCATCAGGACGCTTTATGAGTTTTGACTGCGCCTGTCAGAACCTTGGCCCCAAAACTCCAAACGTGCCCTTTCCTCAAGGACGGAGAAGTTGCCAGGGCAACCACGGCCGTTGCCATGCAGGGCCCTCCCTGGTTGTGCATGCATCCCATGTTCTGGTCAAAGGCGTGAGATGCCTCTTTCAGGAGGGGCGGAAGGAGAAAGGGGAGGGCTCTCCTCGCTGGAAACCAAGGTGTCTTCACAAGAAAATCAAAATAAGATTGGAGGAGGAAGAGGTGTAGTTCTGAAAAAAAGGAAGCGGTGTGAAGGCAAACAAAGAAAATCCGTCAGGCAGATGGAAATAGGCCTAGTTTGTGTCGCTGTGTGGCAAGACAGTTTGTGGCGTTTGTGAAATTAAGCCATTGCAATGCTTTTCACCTTAATGCTTTAAACTCAGCCACACATACAAAAATCAATACAAACATAAATAAGTCTTCCGCTAAAAGGATGACGGTTTGTTCCTTGGGTAAATAATAGCTGCAAAGTGGGGAGTCGGCACTTGATGAGAAGCAGAAATGAAAGAGAGAGAGAGAGTTAAGGAAACTGAGAGAGTCAAAGAGAGAGCGACAGGCAGTGAGACGGACAGGAAACGAGAGGGCTCTATTGTTGGCCGGCAGATGCAGTGTCTAATTGACAGAGACTGTCTGTGCAGCGTCCAGTGACAGTGGCGGCCTCAAGGTGGGGTGCGAAATGATGGGCAAGTGGCATAAAGGAGCTGTGTGTTCCCTGTCACAGCGGACAGCAGGAGAGAAAAAGGAGGGGACGGCTGTGGGGCAGAGGATCTAGGGAGAGCAGCTGGTGTCCAATCCTGTTGCGATCCCTTCCTACAGACATAAACGCAGATGCTCGCAGACGTACCCACGCATGCACACAAATGAAAACGGAACGAGTCTAGCAGTGTTCATTCGATTCCCATCTTGTTTCCTTTGCAAATCCCAGGAGTGTATTTATGTAAGATTATATCAGTTCTGACCAAAAGTTTAATGAGCCTTGGGGGAGTCTGACCTATTATCTGTTCAATCTGCAAAAACAACAGCTGTATAATGCCTCCAGACACACAGAACCCTACGCATAACATATGTACTGTACAATTGTTTTTATATATCAATATCATCTACAGCAAAATCAATTAGAGTCAAAGTATATTAGTATAGTTCTGTTAGTTTGGTATGGTTGTGGGTAGGTTTGCATATAAAAACAAACAAAAGAAAACAACTGTAGCATTAAACCTATACTGAAGATGATGAATAAAATGTTATTAAAATATATTCATACAATTAAAACACATAGATATACATTTTTGTACTGCTCAACAATTGTCTAATTCACATAATGATAGAACAGTTGGTAAAATGGTCAGTAGAAAGACTATAGACAATAGAATAGAAGAATAAATGATAGAATGATGAAACAATAGAACGACAGACAGACAGATAGACAGATAGATAGATAGATAGATAGATAGATAGATAGATAGATAGATAGATAGATAGACAGATAGATAGATAGAATGACAGACAGAACGACAGACAGAGCGACTGAACGATAGATAGATAGATAGATAGATAGATAGATAGATAGATAGATAGATAGATAGATAGATAGATAGATAGATAGATAGATAGGAGCAGTAAAATATTTTTAAATAATTATCAAAATTGTAATAATTTTGTGATTCTTCTTCTATACATTATAGATATTCTCACTTTTGCTTTCTTTTCTGAAAACACTGGTCTAAGCAAGCTTTCTTGTACAAAATGACGAAAACAAGACATTTCTTGGCTTCAAGCAGAAACCCGCATCAAACCGTGTCAATATTCAGTGTTTATTGTCTGCTTCCTAAGGCGTCTACACCTGCATTTTCCTGGGCGGGTATTGTTCGGCGGCGATTCATTTGAAGGGTTTAATGGTGGCCATTTAGGGGCGGAATACATAATAAGTGTCAATCATCAAGGCGACAAGAGGTTGCGCTCCTTAAGCGCATATGCTTTATGTGTGTCGCATCAATTAATTATCCTATAAATGATGTGTTTTAGTGAAAGAAAAAATAAATAAAACACTTGCTGGTGTTGTACGCTCCCCCAAAATGTCTTCCCCCTCACCGCTGTCTGCTTAACCCTGTTACAGAGACTCTGGGGCCGGCTCTGTACTCCCGCATTTGTACCAATCAATGGAGCATGTTAAAAGCAGACCCTGGGGGTCAGGGAAATTAAGCGGCTCTGCTTGTGTGGAGAAGGGGCCAGACCAGTACGAGGTGAGCAGGGGGGATGAGCAATGCTCCTCTGTTGCTATGGTGACGGGGTGCCAAACTACTATTCGTAGTCTCCTTCGTATTGGCTGACTGGCCCTTTGAGAACAATGGCATCTCCATGGCATGGGGAAAGCCATTATATAAATGCTCGGTAGAAGCATGTTAAAGAAATTGGGATTTATACATTTAAAAAAAGATGTCAAGCATGTCAGGGCACAGTTTTTCAAACTTTTTGATGCACAGGCACCCCAAATATGATTAAGTTTATAAAAAAAATAAACATTTCCACATCTCCTTGTAGACCCCAGTTTAAAAGCCCCTGCGTTGTGAGTCAGTGTAATGAGTCAATCCAGGTAATGAAAAAAACAATAGAACCATGATTAAGTTCTTTTCTAGGTCAAATCAATGGCTCCCAAAAGAACAATTATGTGTGTTTTTATTTTCTTTGGACCACACACACTGAGAGCATGAACTGACCTCTGAAAATCAGTTCACGCTGGAATGAAATACGGGACGTTTTTCCCACAAAAGATAATGTGTGTTTGGTTTACTGTTGTCAGGAGACCATATCTCATGACAAGATTGCTGTAGCGTTTTCACACACACACACACACACAAACACACTCCATTGTGTTCCTAAAATCCCACCTGAAAACAATAATCATCATTTATGAGACCACAACATGAATTGTTTCCGGATAAATTCACTCATACATCACTGTTGCTTTAAACACAGGTGCACATATCACGTAACATAATTGTCACCATAACTTTCTAACTACGCAATGTGCCAAACCCCAAAAATCAACACAGTCCTTCCCTGAAAACACTGTAACTTTCAAAAACATCACGAATTTGTGCATGATGAAAGTGTTATCACGGAAATAGAGGCCAAGGACAGCTCAGAATTCAACTGAGGCTGATTAGGATGGGCCAATTACAACAGGTCCAGCTGTCAATCATCATAAACTGCAAATTCATCAAACAAATACTGAACTCACAGAGCTACAAATCAGACATTCTGAAAACACGTACCTGTCATATTCACATAGGCCGGTGCAGAACTCAACACCGGGCCTGTGACAGCTCATTACTGTAATGTGAGCTCATGGTGGTTTGTTTGCCAGGCCACTTATATACTCTATACACATATATTTCTTTGCACTTCATTGGTCTGCTGAAGAATTTCAACATAGAGAAGAGCAGTTGAGCAAATACTGAGTAAATGCCAAGTAAAACATATACATTCACATGGACGTAAATGCACACTTGCTGGCATCGATATGAGTTTAAAATCCCGTATTGTGACCGCAAAAGGTCACTTAATCTAAACGAAGCGTAATGGGACCCCCGGAGGTTCAGCCTGGAGACCGACTGTGAGTGAGAAACTAGCAGGATTAGTCTAAGGTTTCTGGAGCTAGCAGGATTAACCCACAGGGTCTGACAGGGCTGGTTGGATGGACACACTTCACAACAAAGATTTTTCTCCCTGGTGTGAGAAAGACAAGACAGTTGGATGCTGCTTGATATGAGGGCACATGCAGCTAGCCAGGTTGAACCGCTCACAAGGCTGCTTGCCAGTACAGGGAGAAAAAAAACCAAGACAGGGTGAAAAAGCACAAATAGCTGCATTCAAAGAACACTTAATGGCTTTCAGTAGATTGCATCAGCAAATCTTTACAAATGTGATGGAATTTAAATTCGGGGTGGATCGTTTCATCCCAGCTATGGAGTCCGGATGAATGATCTGTGTCCAAGTGTGACTCCAGCCAACTTCAGCTTTTGCGTATGCTATGTATAAATGCAGAGACCTCCAATCATACTTTACAATCTGTGACAACATCCATGCTCTTTATGGACTGGACCTGCTATTTAAGGTCCAGTGACACCGAGCTGAACCGCAACAATTAAGAAGGCGCCTGCCGCTGGAGGCACATGGTGTTTGGAGTTGAACATGCTAATTGAGTCTATTTCCAGAGAGCTTGAAGCAACCTGGGCCTCCCAAAGGGTCAAATACCTGCTTATCAGCACAACTTACAGGTCATGCCCAGACAGGCTCAATTAACCAGCACTTCAGCTTTGTATGGGGCGGCCGCTGCTTTCAGCATACACGCTCCATATCAACAGAACCAGGGCGTCAACTGACAAGCAGAACCCTACAATAGCCTGATTGTGGCCTGTGCTGAATAGGGTTGGGTATCGTTAGGTTTTTTTTCGATACCGGTGCCAAATCGATACTTTTAAAACGGTGCCGGTGCCTAAACGGTGCCTGAACCGATACTTGTTATATATATATATATATATATATATATATATATATATATATATATACATACACTAGGGATGCACAGTATACCGGTACTGGAAAAATATAGGTATTTATTATATTTCAAATGGTACGATATCATAATTTTGCTCAATTGGGTATTTCACACGCTGCAGTTGCGAAATGCACCTGTAGGTGGCAGTGCTTCCCAAATTGCTGCGCAACCGGTAAATCTGACAACAGAACAACGCGATGGATCAAACAGATTAAACTCTATCAACGCACCCGAAATTAATAAATAAAGAGAACAGCAGAAGTAAAATATGGCATTACTTTGCATAAAAAACAGATGACAAAGGTGAAGGAACTGACCTTACTGCACCCGAATGCAAGCGCTGCTATATAAGTCACCACAGGAGGCAACACATCAAACTTTAAGCATTTGTCGCTTGCTCAACCTGATCTTTTCAGAGAATCAAGAGATCGACAGGTGAGTGCATCATTCATAAATTCAGATTTAATTTGAACTTTTATTTACAACTGATCAGCGCACATCCAGATGTGATACAGTAAGCTCAAATGTGTGTGTCACACGCTAGAACCAGTGAAGCTTTGGTCACGTAATATATGCGCTTGCATTTCATACAATCGAATATTAATTAGATTTGAAATAAGCAAGAGTTTGCTATATTAATTTTAGTATCAATAATATGAATGGAATGCTCGCTCATATGAAGCAGCCAAGAGAGCGAGAGAGTGAGATTTATATTTAATGCTTTTTCTTTGGCTATCCGAGTCTGAAATCTGAAAACAGTCCGAGAGAGAGAAATAATAACGTGATTTTGAATATTACTTTGACTGTTAGGATAACCCTTTACAATAAAGCAACATTTGTTGCATTAATTGCGTTACTTCAGTTATATTTATTTTCTTCAAACTCAGTCAAACTGTAACCTATGTTCCCGTTAGGTTTTTTTGTTACAGTTTGATACAAATGTATTAATCTATTATGAATCTATTATTATTATTATTATTTTAATAAAATTGTTTTCAATTCACTTATCTTTTCAAGCTGGTTATTTGTCACCTATGGTATCGATACCGAGGTATTATATTCCGGTATCGTACCGAAGCCAAAATTATGGTATCGAGCCATCCCTAATATATACACACACACACACACACACATACATACTGTATATGGAACTCATAAAGCTCCAGGAAATCCCCAATATGGACAAAGGCATTGCTATGGCTGTAACTGAGTAAACAGAAGATATAAACGTTTTGAATGATAAAACAAATACATTAAACACTCGACTATGACAATATGTAGTTTGTCTGTGTTATTCAAGCCATCTCTGGTATTTTCATAATAAAGTATATTTATAATCCATTGCTAATCAATGCATTAGTAGCCTATGGAACATATTTTCTGCCTCATTCTGTGACAAGAAGCTACATCAGATCATAAAAGGAAGCATTTAACTGGTGTTGTGGACTAAAAAGGTTATAATGTTCTCTTTTGTTGGACAACAGGTTTAAAAACGTGAATACAAGAGAATTTTAGCTTTAGGCATTTTAATTAAAGCTAGGGCTGGGCGGAGTTTGTACGATATATCGATATATTCTTTATAAGCGATACGGTATGAAGCAATACCATTAATATTGATATACAGTAGTTTGATACGAGCGCATCTGATAAAATATCTAGGGAGGACACAGACTGAAAGTGTATAATACAATTTGATCTAAACATGTGACAAGCTTTATATGAAGGGCTTTAAAAAAAACTCGTAACATATAGTAGCCTATAGTTTCTAGTTTCAGTTTAAAGCGGCTCGGCTCGCCCTGTCAGATGCTCTGACAGAAAGGCTGCGTGTGCCGCTGACAGAGATCCTTTTCGCGCTGTTTAATGTGTTTGCTGTTTTCCGTAATGTATAACTTACATTTCACAGGTATATTCTCCATGTGTAAATGTTAGAAAGCCATGGAAATATTTCCATTTTGCTGTCAGAAGTGCATGAGCTTTTGCTTTGCGATTCTCCGCTAAACTTCACAGACTTCATTTAGAACGAGCGCCGCCGCGCGCATGCGCGCCAAACAGACAGAGCGCAATAACTCTGACTAAAATATACATTTTGCTGAAATATTTGTAGTTGGACAATAAATGTGACATATGTAGAATTTTAAACCTACAAGTAAGTGTATTTGTATGTTAGCACTAACTGTAAAGTGTAATGGGGTAATCAAAATAGCCTTTTTACTCAATTAGTCTGTGCTTTTTTATTTTCATTTTTAGTTTAGTAAATTTAACTTCTGCTTTAAAAGCATTATTTTTGTTTTTAGATTGCAATGTTACAATGTTAGAATGTAATGTGATTTTAACCCTTTTTGCGGCTACCTGCTGCCGTCAGAGCAAGTGTAATTTCTGCATTCACGCGCTCCTCGGATGCTCTCATTTCCAGAGTAGTGCTTTTAAGTGGGAATGTGAAAACAGCACACTCGCGTTACTACAAAGATTTGTTGGACTTGTATTATTAGAGCTTTTCGACTTGAGTTCACGTGCATTTTCTCAGTCGGGAAATTATTTTTCACGTGCGGTGCCGGTGATGATGCTTCTTACGTTCGTTTCGGAGAAACAAAGGACAAATATTTTAATCGATCGCTCAGGCATGGCACCGAAATGAGGCACCGAAATCTGCGTTCTGATTCGGTTCTAGTACATACCGGTTACATAGTTACCGGTGCCATATTGGTACCGGGTTTCGGTACCCAACCCTAGTGCTGAAAGGCTAAAGAGGGATACTGGATAAAAGATGGATAGTAGTTTGATTTGTTTTGAACGTGACACACTTGTTGCTGATATTGTACCATCTTCAAACATGTGTATCACATGTCAAACTGGACTATACTGGGTAAAAATAATAAGAATAATAATTTGATTAATCGCAATCCTTATCTGAACATAAGCAAGAAGGTTCTGCGTGAAATAATGGCAAGAAATATCTTTCTATTGAGGTTTCCTCACATACAGCATACCAGGGTAATTTAAATTTACAGAAAAATTACTCTTATGAATCAATTATTTTGTGAATCAATAATCAGTGAGGTCTGATTTCCAGATGAATTAATCAGAACAGAAAAATCTCACATGAATCGAATTAAAAGCTTGTGAAACAAACTGAATTTAATCAAACTGAACTGACTACTTATAAACTGGAACAGAATCGAATTAGATCAAAAGCTTGTGAATTGCAATTGAATCTAGTCTTTAAATCTGTATCAATACTGAGCTCTAATGCTGCCTCATAACAAGGACGTTCACTGTGCCAACATCTCTGTGCGCGGTATCAAAAAAAAAAAAAAAAAAGTTTACAGGCCTAACTGAAGCGTCTTGTCTTGTGCTTTGATGCATTTTCGATGACTTGTTTTATTTCCCTTCATTTCTCTGACTAAAACATCTAAAACAAAACAATGTTGGCAAGTACATTTGAGGTCTTGTTGAAAGGCCTCAGACATGCTTGCATGAACTAGTCAGTGGGTCACTGTTTACCTTATGCAAATGACTCACGCAGTGCAGCGTCAGCAATCTTTGCTGTTACTGGCAAGTGAACCATTCCACTGAGCGATGGAGAGTTTGAGTGGAGAGAATGTCGTGCAGCTGATATGATGAGGGTGAGAAACCAAAACATGCAAAAATTTTAGCCTGTATGTGAACATAAATGGAGGAATTTTCCTCTTGCTGTATAGAACAAATTCATGTGAACGCAGTTGACTTATGAACAGTGTTCATTTGTTTTTGAATGGTCATTTGATTCAATGATCAATTAATTCAGATCTCATTCACAAGCTTTTAAGTTCATTCGGTTCAGTTCCAATTTACAGTTTGATTTCATGAAATTCAATTATGATTCACTTGATTCAATTTTAATTCTACAATTTTAGATTAATTTTATTAATTTGGATATATTTCTGTTATTATATCCATTATGTGTATTCTGACATACAGGAAAAACATTTTTTGATTCAAACCAGTAACTCCTCTCATTTTAGTCAGTTTTGTTAAAAATAAAACTACATAACACAAAATCAACACATCTCTTATTGAAAAAAAAAATCTTTAAATTTAGTCAATACTTCATATCATATACATTAATTTTGGTCAACTTTACCCGTAATTTGAATTAAATATTGCATTTAATTCTTCAAAAATGACATTTGAGTGAAAGTGCACAATTTGATTTTATACAGGAATTTAAATGTATCGTGAATGTTTCAACTGTTTTTGCCCATAAAAGGAAACTTGGAGCTCAAAGACCTCCACTGAATGGAGGATAAAAAAAACACTGTGACATTCTTCAAAATATCTTCTTTTGTGTTCGGCAGAAAAAAAGCCATACAGATTTGGAACAATATGAGGTTCAGTAAATGCCGACAATATTTCCTTTCTTTGTCAACTATTCCTTTAAGGGTAAGTTGTGGCCTAATGGTTAGAGAGTGTATGTATGTATGTATGTATGAATGAATGAATGTACACCGCTCTCTCCACCCATGACTGAGGTGCCCTTGAGCAAGGCACCGAACCCCCAACTGCTCCCCGGGCGCCACAGCATAAATGGCTGCCCACTGCTCCGGGTGTGTGTTCACGGTGTGTGTGTGTTCACTGCTGTGTGTGTGCACTTTGGATGGGTTAAATGCAGAGTACAAATTCCGAGTATGGGTCACCATACTTGGCCGTATGTCAAGTCACTTTCACTTTCAACACATATTTGCAGTCATCGTTTGAGAAAGTGCATTTATACCTCATTCAATAGATACATAGATCTTTGCAAATGTATCTGAACATACGATAAGCGTTCTTTATGTTCTTTACACATACTGTATCTAGAGTACACATTCAAGCTAAATATTCTCTTTAGCTGCTTGGATATCATCTGATATGCTGCTGTGAGTGGAGACCATTCAAAAGTTGAACTTGGAACTTTCACAGCAACATGGAGTGGCAGGACTTGGGAATGATGTTGTCATGCGACACTTGTGTACTCATTAGTGGGATCAGTTGTGCATAATCCACTATTACTACATGGAAAAGGTACAGGCGCAAATCCACTGCCGCATTGGAGAACATCGCTTTTTGGTGGGCTTTGTGATTGAGCCAAAGTGATCTGTCAGTAAAATAGGTCAATGTTTGAAAACATGTCATGAAGGAACCCTGTCCCCAAATCAATACATGACATTCTATTTATAGTAAAAGGGTCACGAGGAGGAGCTGCCATAGCTGCATGGGGAGTGAGTGACATCATCAGGGCCTTACGCGTTTCAGAGTCAGTTGGCACTTATTTTAGTTGCATATGACTTCCAAAAGTCTCAAGACTTCTTTCCACTGAGAGCGAAAATCTCCCGTCGCTTTTGATCGTGCCAAATTCCACTCAGAGTGTCAAAGTCAACCATGTCCTGTGCCGTTCAAGCCCATGATTTATTATGCTCACTGTCATTTACTAATCACTTTTAATTCCTTGCTATTGATAGTCATGGTGGCTTGGGAGAGAAAAAAACATCTGAAAAGTATTATATACACTTCCTCACCGCAAGCTTAATCAAAATGGTAAAAAAGACTACAACACACCAGCCAGTTTAAACAAGACCTGAATGGAGGGCACACAGCGCGGCTCTTTGATCACCAGGAGCTGGTCAATAATGCTAATGTGTTGTTCTGGACCCAGCAAAGCCATTCATCAAATGGCCCTATTAGACCGGACAGCAATACAAAGCACAGTTTACCCCAGCTACAGGGCTGTTCCAGTAAAGCAGAGAAAATTTAAATATAAGCAAAGGACATTAAATAAATTCAAAACAAAGAAATTAAAACTTTCACCAAGATGCACTCAATTGATCAAAGGTGACAAAATTTTCAAAAATTATTTTTCAAATAAATGCTGTTCTGTGAACTTTCTATTCAACAAAGAATCTCATTTTCCACAATATTATTAATCAGCACAACTCTTTTAACATTGATAAGAAATGTTTCTTGGGCACAAATCAGCATATTAGAATGATTTCTGAAGGATCATGTGACACTGTAGACTGGAGTAATAGCTGCTGAAAATTCAGCTTTGCCATCACAGGAATGCATGACATTTTAAAAAGTATAATAAAATCGAAAATAGTTAGTTTAAATTTGAATAATATTTCACTATATTCCTGCCTCACTCAATTTTTGATTAAATAAATGCCAACCTGGTCTCATGACGAAAACATACCTGGTCTCATGACGAAATACGTACCACCATGTACGTTTCGTGACATATTTAATGTGAAATGTTCACTGGCTGGTGCTAAAAGAGTGTTTGTTTTTTTCCCTGGAACAAATGAACGTACATATGTGACATTGGTTTTGTAAGTGTCACTGCAGTTCTGACTTGACATGTCTGTTGAGTTGCGCTATAAATCTAAGGCTCCGTGACTTTTTAAAATAACGTAAACCTAAACCTACCCAATAGTATGAACAAAAGCTAATGAGATGTAAAAATGCAATCGCAAGCATGCTGTTATAGCTTGTTTTTCGATCTGTCATCTTTCAGTTCTTTCATTGTGAGTCATGTTTTTGCTGGAATTCATACTCAAGGATTCCGCATCCTAAGTTCATTTCCGTGCCGTCTGAGCTACCGAGCAAGCTTGTTACGTCCGGAAAGTGAAACATATGGAGCTGTAATCATAACTGTGTAGGAGAACAATTACAACTGCTCGCTGTTTTACCGCCTCTAGTGTTCATTTCTGTTGGAAACTGCAGTGATATGTACTTATTGGTATGTATTTTGCGTCTTGCGAAAAAGTTCCCAGAGGTACGTTTTCATCATGAGATCAGGTAGATAAATGCAACCTTGGTGAGCATATCAGACTTCTTTCAAAGTTTTGTCCACCCCAACAGATGGACAGATGGACATACAGGAAATTAAGAAAGCAATACTGTCAATGGCAGTCTGAGAAAGTGTTAGCGTGCAGCAAGGCCTAATTCTCAGGACTGTGAAAAGCGCAATGTGGTCTTACAGGCATATTTATCATTGTTGGTCAGTCTCGACCAAAGCTATGAATTTTTTTTCCCTTTTTCTGCTTTCCCTTTGGTTTCACCAAAAAACCTTTACGGCAGCCTTATTTTCATACTTAGCTTGCAAAATGCCGGAGGGACAAAGAGAGTCATTAATAACAGGCTCTAATCCATTCCTGCCGGTCCTCCCATTCTAAAGCCAGCCTGCTTGTCTGAAACAGGCTGCCAGTTTGGTGAGCCACTGTGGTGCCACCACACAGTCTGCTGGCACTAGCTTGAGAAAAGCGAGCCGCCTTGACAACTAGCACGTACAGGCGCCTCCTCGCCCTGCCCAAACCTCCCCACATACCACTACAGTGCCAGTAGCCTTGAGTCGACAACACTGGACTAAAAAAGACTATGCATACATTTACAGTCACACACATGCATGGATATATAGTAGCATCACAGTAGCTCACTGGCTGTAGTGACCATCTGAAAAAGAAACAAATCTCTGGGGTTTAATTTATATATATATATATATATATATATATATATATATATATATTAAGGATGTCAATTTTCGATCATTTCCATAATCGATCATCGTTTAAATTAACGATCAATTAATTGATTAATCGTTAACCTTAATACTGCAAAATGCGTCTATTACAGTGGCATATAGTCACCGCCATGTCAGGATGTGCAAATGCCACTCAAAACACAGGCTTCCTCGCCCGAATTAAAGGGGGTTTTAGTCTAAATAAAGGCTAGTAGCAGGATGGTAAAACGAATGGATGTGATTATGATCATTTGATAAAATGAAGAGAGCGCGCCGTAGTTACGCACGGGATCGTTATACTTTGTGTGCTGTTTCATATCCTGTCACGGAGACTGAATGCGCCTTTTTAAATGGTTTCATGGTGCTCGTTGTTTTATTTTAAAACATCATCGCAATGTTTGCAATTGACATTATCGGGATTTAAAATAAAATGATCCCAAACGTAAGTACGGCGCGTGGGGCTGTGACGAGCGGTGATCCGCTTCCAAAACTACTGCCGTTGCTACGGCAAAACACACTGTTACCCATTTGAAACATTTTAATGTGAGTATTATGACACAAGTGAGGTACAAAGCTTTGTTAATAAGAGAAATAATTGGTTAGCAGGCAAACGTTGCATCGCGATTTGCGACCATGCTTTTGGATTCATGCCGTTCGAGCGCATACATTTAAATCAAGCTGTACGCGGCTTTGTGTTCTGTTTTGCCGGATGGTCACGAATTTAATATTATTTATTGTTTCTTTTCCCAAATCCTCACTGTCTCACCCTCTAGATTCACAGGTTTATTTTATTGTTGTTCACTTTTAATCACTGTTTTCACATCTCTTACTGTGGTAAACATGCGGGGGGAAATGAAAGATTTCATGGCCATGAATTAATTCATTACTATGACTTAAATTGTTCCCGCATTTAAGTTAAATCATGGGTTTTCTAGGGAACAAATTAATGAAACATGGACAGTGGCCACAAATTAATATGTCGTAGGAACGAATTAACAAGTTGTATGAATGAATAGTATCTGTTCTGCTTGCGTGCGCGCAGCCCTGTCAAAGCGAAGTGCCCGATATGCAACAATTATCTAGGGAAATTATAATTGAACATGACTTATTACTATATTCCAGTACAAAAGAACTTTGTACTGTATCTGTTTTAATGCACTTTTAATGTTTGGATCATATTAAAAGCGTATTTTCTTGTAAGATCCAGCTCTTTCACTGTCACTCACAGCTGTGTGTACGTGTTTTGCGCATGAGCCGCACACACCCCAAAATGAAACTGCTTAATTGTCCATCGATAGCTTTTATCGATTACATCTCTTATCGACAATTAATTGATCGTCGATTAATCGTTGACATCCCTAATATATATATATATATATATATATATATATAAAGTAAGTTTTGGTGGATTTATTAAAAAAAATATTTTCAAAACCAATATGAATGAGATGGTCAATAAACGGTCTGTGGAACAAATGTGTTCAACCTCACCACAATCCACATTTATTTAAGAAAACATGAATGCATTTTCTCTTGAATAAAAACAGTTTTCCTATAACTCAAAGTACAATACGTATCATATCGCATCAACAGAATTACTGTCTTCCGCAGTGGTACCTGTTGGACGTTTCCAAGCCAGCATCACCATCATGTGGCCTCCTTATAGGATTTCTGTTCCATATTCTGCAGCTCTCTAAGCACCTCGCAATCCACAAGGCCACTATTCATAATTGGAGATCGTCCAGGCCTCACTTACCACCCCACATTCTATTCCATCATTAGAAACCGGGTATTATCGTATTAGTCTTGGAATGTTCCTTTTCATGAGAACAGAGTTAACCATCCTCTGTCCCACATGCAAGGAGAGATATCGTGTATTCAAATAGGGCTTGGACTGACTGGCTTCAGTCTGGTCAAAATATTAAGAAGAAAAGCCAGCGAATCACTGAGTCATCTGTTTTCTCCATGATATCCGGCACATATGCTTTGAACTGCCAATTGTAGCGAGTCTGCAAGCAAGCCAAGAAATTCAATTCAGTTCTGTATGTGCCCATTGAGATCGAAAATCCAAACATAAAAAAGAAAGAGAGAGAAAAAAATGATTTGCTTATTTATGCACAGTGTGTTTGTTTAGCATTACTCTGGAAGAGAACTGAAAGAGGGATTACCTATTTAATGCTAGTTTACTAGGCACACAAGGCTATTCATTATGTGTGCTGCTGCAGAAGAATGCACTCCAGAGACATACTGCATGGACCACACAGCTCTGTATTTCATTTTGTCCATACATGTATTCATTTTTGGCTCAAACATTAGCCTATTATAGTTTTAAGCAAATCTGTCTGAAAGTATATGACTAAACAATTTTTAAACTACAGTCCACCACAAGGCCTTCATAATTGCAAAACAGCAGAAACAACACAGCACGAGGCAAAGCTCGACGTCGATGAAGGCGACAGACAGTTTCTGTGATTAAACAAGTGCTCTTCGAGAGGACACTGTCAGAGTGTGCCAAATAAAACCACAGACAAGTGAGAAACAAATCGTTGCTCAGGACGGGATGAATTTAGTGTCCGCAGAATGTTGAACTTGGCATGAATTCGCTCAGACTATGGCCTGTATTAGTTGCTGTATATTTACTTTACCCCTTCTAAAATAGAGACTCACTTCATATTTAGATTTATACATCTTCAAGCAAACAGCAGGTGAGAATGTGACGGTATCGTCTAGATGAACTCCTTTTCCTAAACAAAAGTTTAGCACAGAGGTGGTGAGAAGATATCCATCTCACAGCGTGGGGCTCTAGATGTGCACTGAGTCTAAGAATAGCTTATTAGATTGTGTAATTTCAATTGCAGTGCTTGGGGCAACTAACATTTTACATTCTTAAGCTTGCGTAACTGAAGAATTTGGCTGGAATTTGACCAGCAATTGACGGTTTAATTTTTTATGATCTATTTTAAGCTCCGATTCTCAAACTACTATTGTGCTTTGTTACAGCACTTAAGATATAGACATCAGCATCCATTTCAGTAGCTTTTACCATGTTTGATCACTGACTGATAAGCTCAATTGCTATTTGGCTTATCTAAACTTAATTGTCATAACTGCTGTGAAAAATTATGTTTTAGATGATGTTTAGATCATTTTAGGCTATAAAACATTTCTGATTACAGTAAGAAGAATCTTGATATTCTTCCCATCAAACCTGTGAAGATTTAAGTCTAAAACTACCAAAAAAAAGTCCTCTCTACCTGTGGTGCATTTCAGAAGAGAGTGATACTGTAAGGTACATGCTACTGATCAGGGAATAATCTGACAGTAATCTCTACAGGTTTGATGATATGTATGACATTAAACTTTTCTGAGAAGGATTTTAGATGAATCTGCTCAATTTTAAAACCGAAAAGTCGTAATAAACCCAGCAATTTGGCACAGACAAATCCCAAATACTAGACTGTCAAAGTTTTGATTACTTGGATGAATTATGCAGTGTTATCAAACAAAGCTCTGTAGATGTGTTGGCCCACCAATAAATCCTACTAATGGCAAACATTTGTTTCTCTAGTATCATTCATGCTGTTTGGCAGCAACTGAGTAAAACAGTTGAGCTCAATTCAACTCTGAAAAAAAGTCAACTAACAGAGTTCATAGCTTGTGTTTATTTTTCAAATTTTGGCCTTTTACTTTTTGGTCCCTTGCTCCCAAAGCTTTTTACACTGCACTTTAAGCAACAAAATATTATACGTTCAGGAAAATAGCTCTTTGGAGAGCACTCTACAAGAGGAAAGACCTGCATTGTCTGAAGAGCTGACAGCTGATATTAGCACAGTACGTCACCCCAGCTGTGAGGCGTCCATTACCGATGATCCAGTCAAGGGGTGAACACATGCTCTTATCTTCTACCCTTCACCCACTTTCTTGTTTAATCTTTAAACACCATGAGAGGGGGGACCGGAGACATCATGTAGGGAGACCTTTTGTCAGCAACGGTTTCTTATTTTAGAATCCATTACTACTCTGCAAATCTATCCTCATGAAGGAAAGAGACACTCCTAGAAAGAAATGTGGCTTTATGCACAACTGTATGTATCAAGCACTATTGTGAAAGTCGCCCAATAATGAATCTCACAAAGATATATCATATTTCATATTTCATATCTGTCATATTTCACCTGAGAAAAATATATATTAAAAAAACACCCAAAAAAGTTGTATTGTAAAATGATTGTCATTACAAACAAGCACATTCCCCCAATGTTATAAAATTTAAATATATTTTAATATGCAATTTTTTTTCTTGATTTAAAAATCTAAAAATATCTAAAAATTTTAAACTGTGAGGTGTATGCTTAAAAAACGGCAATGTGCTAAAACAAAAATATTGCAGTGAAATTAAATAAAAATATAAAGTGTTCTAAAATGTTCTATAAACTTAAATAATATAATCAGGGATGCACATAAATTTTTCAGCCTGGTTCTCATAAGAGAACCTGGAGATTTGGTTTGGTCCTCACACTGCACATAGTGTGACCCATTAAATACAAATATAAAAAATAAATTAATAATAGTGATAATATTTTTGCACTTTATTTTAGTTTTTCTTTAAAAAAAAAAAAAATTAAACTAAATAAAATGTGATAATACTATTATATTTTAAAATAAAAAGGAAGTATTAAATGCAAATACAATTATTTTATAGTAAACTTAAAAATAAAATGATAATATTTACTTCTTTTTTTCATATGAATTTTCATCATTTTCAAACTTAAACCAGCAAGCTTTTATTTTGGTGGATTGCCAGCAAGTAAGTATATGCGCTTCCGGGTTTAACGAATTTTGAAGAGTTTCCAGGTTTGAAGAGTGTCAGTGAATGAAATGTCACAGTTTTGGATTTTGCTTTGAAAATGGCAGCGGGTAGCCTAGATTTATGCTTTCAGTTTGAATAGAAATCTTATATGGTAATTGCTCTAAAATGGTAATTGTGCATTAACAGCTGTCAACCATGTCGGTATGCAAATGCACTGCCGGAACTTATTTACACAGCGCATTTTTTATTTTGGTCACGCATGCAGACCTGCGTACCACTTATGTGCACCCCTGATTATAATACACTTAGAAATTGTCTTTAATTTAACTTCATATTTTTTTTACTTCAGATTCTGAGGTTTAAATATGCCCCAGATATTTCTTGACAGTTTTTGTTAATTCACTTTGCAAAGTCACCATTAGTAACTATACGCATTTCTTTTTTTTATATATAAGACGTTCCACCTAATTTATTATTTTTGCTCTCGGAACGAAAGAATGCAACCTTTCAAAAGTTCCCTTGAGCCACATGTGGAGCGCATCACACTGAAGTAAAACCTTAGAGAACCTTAACATGCAGTGTAACAAGATCGTCTAAGTGATCTTTGTGAGGTCATATGACGGATCGGCAAACGACACACTTTGTAGCCTATACCCTCCATTGCATAGCTGGGGGTCAACAGAGTGCGAACAACTGGAATCCTACAGCAAAGACAGTCGCAGCGTGACACAGATAGCACCCCTAACCTCGCATCGGCATGAGAGCCATCTATCAAAATCTACCAAAAAAGGCTTGAAGTGTAACAAATTCCTAACCCAGCACTAACCTCAAATGTCACTCAAGGTTAAAGAATTGCAATTTATATTGGCTTGCATGTCAGTTTAATTCATCCATCACCAGTTGCTGTCGTAGTGGCGCAACAGCTGTACTGCTATTTGATCCTGATTTCTTCCCCAGAATCGAATGGTATTTGTGACAAAACATGCCCCGCTTTCTGTAACCCCTTGTTCGTTATTTGCCAGCGGTTAGCGCAGACTTGTAGCTCTTCAGTAGACACATGCCCTGTTTCTTTTCTTTCGACCCGTGACGAACTGATACTGCATCCTGTCTAGGCCTTTCAGTGGTCAGAGCATGAATCAAAACAGACGAAAGAGATCTTTGGCGTGTTTGCGAGAGGTCCCATGTATGATTGGAAAAAAGCATCCGCATTCTGGCTTCTAAAGGAGATCGAGCCCCTAAACTCTTTTTCACCTTAGCCTCGTTTTGCTTGAAGAAACCATTCCATCAGCCACACCTCTTAACCCTTTGATTTTCCATTCGGAGAACCTGCAAGATGTCCTGAAAGAAAGACAGGCGTGAGAAATCCCTCAAATGATCAGCGATGCCACAGAATAGTGATTACAGCCTCTGAGGATCATGGGACTCCAACAAGGAGAATCCCAGTGGAGATGTGAGCTAATGACAGGCTGCTCGGAGATGCATGTGGAACAAGTTAACACATAATGCTTGCTGAGCTCTGGGCCGTTCCCAGTCGTTTCAGTCTGGCATTATCACTTTCAAGGAAGTGATGAATGTGCTGAGAGAAAAATGACGAGTGCTACTCAGTGGAGCAAGTGTGGGTGAGTGAGTGGGGGGATTTCTTTAGTTTTCAGAAATTAGACATCTATTCTGCTTCAGAAAGGATGCAAAAAAAAAGAGAGTTGGGAAAAAACACCTGGACAAGCTGAAATCTCCATTACGGCTAGGCAACACGAAATAAAAGTGTATCACTACTCCCCTGGGTCTCGGTAGGTGGGTAGACAGCTCCTATGGTACTTGTGATCCTAATCCTTGGCTAGTGCAGAGGAATCTTTATTTTCTGGCCACAGGGCTGCGAGTCTAAGGACTCGACTTGTTGGCTTTACCGTGTGTCTGCTGTCACCAAGAGCACTTTGAGCTCTTTGTCACACTCCCACTCCCGGTGTCGGGCTCTAGAGTGAACAATTCAG
>JAFVLL020020238.1:15000-17500 GCA_021397915.2 Tor tambroides | reverse complement strand
CGTCCGAATCAAGTGAATCGTTCTTTCAAACCAATTCAATCAAACCGAAGCGTTGTGAATCACTCCTACATACAGAGAACTATAAACAACACAACATTGGAGGCAAACTTTATAACCTAACTAATATGATATAGTGAACTACCAAGTGTAGTTTACTCCGATCGCGGTCTTTTGTTTGAATGAGGGCTCAAAGTACTTAGTGAGTCATTTGTTGGTGAACCGTCCGAACGAACCGATTCGATAGAATGAATCCAATGTTTCCCCAATGTTTTGGTTTTAGTAAAAGTCAAAAGCAATCAATCACAGAAATCTCACAGTTATCGCATCGGTGGTCTTTTCATCACTGTTTTCGACACAGCACGCCATCGTTTAATTTAATAATATTGCTGGTAATGTGAGGTTTGTGTATAAATATAAGGTATTAAATTAGTTCTCGATCCATTAGTGAATCTGTGTTCGTCTTTGTATGTCTGTGTGTAACATCACATGTGAAAATAGCTGCAAGTTTATTTTACATCATAAACACAGTAAACAGATACCGTTTTAATGTTAAACATGCATAACGCGCACATGTATGTGGCGTCACGTGACGTGTTTGTGTATGTTATGTATCATGTACTTCCGGTGAGGTTTTGTAACAATGATTGTGCGCTTATTATGCAATTATTGACAGTTGTACAGTAAGACTGTGTGTGTGTTTGTTCACAGCAGCGGATCTCATTATTTACAGTAAGAACAACATCTGTTCAGTCATATTGCTCATGTTCAGTGTGTGTTTGTGTTTTAAATCCGCCATGGTGTACGACACTACTGTACTAGTTATTCTGTAGTATTAATTACAGTCGAAGATGCTTTCCTCTTTATTACTGTGAAGCTGCTTTGAAACAGATACGCTATAAAAACAATGTGAATTGACTGATTATTGATCTCACATTAATTTATTTCGATTTTACAGTGGAACAGTAAGTGTAAACCATATTTATTTTATTATATGATTTAGTATATATATATATATATATATATGAAGAGTTTATTTGCAAAAACAGATAACTCCGTTTTTAAAATGTTCAAAATCATGTTTTTTTTATTGTTATCATGTTTTTATTGTGTTTTATTGTATTAGTTAGCTGTATTTTTAGTTATTTTTAACCTAATCAAAATAACCCAACTGCAGTTTGATTGAGATTAATTGGAATGCATATATATATATATATATATATATATATAATAAATAAAATATATTTATTTATATATATTCATATATAATATTTTTTCATTTTCACAATGTTATTTTTACGTTATATATTTTATTTATATATTATTTTATTAATTAATAATATACTATTTTATCACAATATTTTTTTTAACAGTATGTTATGTAGTATGTTATATATTTTATTTCTAGATTTTATCACACTGTATATTATCACCAAATACATTTATATTATTTTATTACAATGTGCCATATTTATAATTATTTTCCAAATATATGTTATATTATTAAATATAATAAAATATAAATAAATGTAATGTTTTATTGCAATGTTATATTGAAAACATGCAGAAACAGAGGAGTGTGTGTGATTGATTGAGTCTGCAGGTGTTGTGGTTTACCGTGGTAAATGTGTGTTAGATGTGTGAGGTGCGGCGGGCCGTGGCTGAAGCGCTGTGGGGAATGTGTGCGGCGGATGCCATGTCCATGCCTGTCCACTGGTACTACAACACCCGGGACATCCGGAGGGACTTCAGCGGCTGGATCCGGGGCCTGAGGGCCCCGCGAGACACACACCCATCCAGCATCCTCAGCCTGTCCAGCACAGGTCAGAGCGCTGAGACCCTGCTTCACTGAGCGATCCTGAGCGATCCTGACCTGATCTGACCTGTGTGTGATTCCTGTGCAGCTGGCAGCGGACGCTCCGGATCCTCCGCAGCTGCGGCTCCTGTGGTGGGGAACGTGATTCTGCACGACAAGCTGAGGTTCTGGACGGATCCGCGCGGATCAGTGCACTACCATCAGGGTAACACACCTCGAACCTGCTGTCTGTCCACTGATGAGCAGCACACAGCCACAGCAAGAGCTGCTGCAGATCACAAGAGAGAGTCCAGATCGTACTGCGAAGTCTGGCATCTGCTGCACAGACACAGTGATTAGAATAAATAACTTCAGGTTGAAGTACTAAAGTTACTAAAACTGAAATAAAACTAAATAGAAATATAAAATGAAAACAAAAACTAATGACAAATGCACAACAAAATGACTAAAACTGACAAAATTTAATGAAAACTAAATAGAAATATAAAAACCTAATAAAAATAACAAAAGCACATAACAAAATTACTAAAACTGACATATAATGAAAACTAAATAAAAATATAAAAACTAATAAAGATGACAAAACCACATAACAAAATGAATAAAACTGACATAAAAGTTTCTGAAAACTAAATAGAAATATTAAAAAAAGCACATAACAAAATTACACAAATTGACATAAAATTG
>JAFVLL020020238.1:7500-10000 GCA_021397915.2 Tor tambroides | reverse complement strand
TTTTCGACCGAAGACAGAAAGACATGAACACCTTGGATGACATGGGGGTGAGTACATTATCAGGAAATTTTTATTCTATTTTATTTTATTAAGGATTAGTGAACTAATTGTTTAAGTCTGTGCTCCAAATCATTCAAGAGTTACGTCAGAGATTTCATTTTCTGTGCTTAAAAGTGGTTAACACACTGCAAAAAATGGTTTCTTCCTTAGTATTTTGTCTTGTTAAATATCTACAAATTCTGGAATTAAGATGCAGTTACTTGATAAGTAAAATGACTTAAAAAGTCTTTTTCAACTTAAGATATTTTGTCTTGTCTTCTGAAAATATTATCCAAATTATGTTAGTTTTTGCTTCAAACAAGTAAAAATATCTTCCAATGGGAGAAGAAAAATAATCTTGTTTAGTCTTTGAATTAACATTATTTTTCTTTCCCCATTGGCAGATATTTTTACTTGTTTGAAGCAAAAACTAAGAAAATTTGGATAATATTTTCAGAAAACAAGACAAAATATCTTAAGTTGTTTTACTTGTCAAGTAAATGCATCCTGATTCAAGAATCTTTAGGTATTTATACTAGAAAACAAGACATAAATACTAAGGAAGAAAATATTTTTTGCAGTGAAGCAGATAATAAATGGATTACGAATCCTGCATAAATATGATTTAGAACTATAAATGAAATACACAATATTCCAAAATACTGCCAAAAATACAAAAACTGTAAATAAGAGCACTGTGTAAGTAAACTGTAGTGTACTGATGTGCCTGAGGTGCAGGTGTTAATGGAGACTGTGCTGCAGGTGTGTGCTGCGCTGGAGCTGGTGAAGCTCACTCATCCTCATCCGGCGCTGGAGCCGCTGCTGTCTCTGTACGCTCGAGCGCTTCACGCCACGCTGACCGGAGCCTGTCTGAAGCAGCAGGCCGAGGCGGCGCTCAGATCTCCGGCGCTGGACGCCTGGGACGCGTGCCGGCCCTTCATACAGCGAGCAGAGAGGTCAGACACAAACACATTCAACACAAGCCTTGTTCAGGAACATTAACATAGACACTGTCATATTATCACATTTGAAAATGTCAACATTGCATGTGAAACGTGCTTTTGGTCTGCACAATATTTAATGTCACACTGCAAAAAATATTTTCTATCTTAGTAGTTATGTTTTGTTTTCTATTATAAATATCTACAAATTCTTGAATCGGGATGCAAGTAAAACGACTTTTTTTAAAACAATATTATGTCTTGTCTTCTGAAAATATTATTCAAATTTTGTTGGTTTTTGCTTAAAACAAGCAAAAATATCTGCCGATGGGGAAAGAAAAATCATCTTAATTCAAAGGCTAAACAAGATTATTTTTTTTACCCCATTGGCAGATATTTGTACTTGTTTTAAGCAAAAACTAACAAAATTTGGATAATTTTTTCAGAAAACAAGGAAGAAAATCATTTTTTGCAGTGCATGAGACACAGGTTATTATCAGGACAAACTCTTAAGGACTTGTTTTATAAGATGGACCCAGAAAAGCTTTTACAATTTCTTTCTTTTATAATTGCTTTATTTCATGTTTGTATTTTGTGTTGTTTTTCTGGTGTATGATCTGTGTTTGCTGTGAAATAGCCTGTGAAGCTGACGTGGCAATAAACTTAAATCAAGTCAAGTATCATCACAGTTGTTACTGTTAACTATTTAACTATTTAAAATGATTTTTGGTTATGTTTGATGAAAATCTTAAGCTTAGAAAATGAAAATTTAAAACGTTTGGGATCAGTAAGATTTTTAATGTTTTTTAAAGAAGCCTCTTCTGCTCATCAAAGCTGCATTTATTTGATTAAAAATACAGAAAAAACAGTAAAATTGTGAAATATTATTATAATGTAAATCAGCTGTTTTCTATGTGAATATCTGTTAAACTGTAATTTATTTCTGTGATCTGCAGCTGTATTTTCAGTATCATTACTCCAGTCTTCAGTGTCACATGATCTTCAGAAATCATTCTAATATTCTGATTTATCATCAATGCTGGAAACAGTCTTTGCTGCTTCATTTTTTTTTTTTTTTGGGAAACTTTTTTCAAATGAATTAAAAAGTTAAAAAAGAAAAAGAAAAAAAACAAAAAAAAAAACAGCATTTATTTAAAATAGAAGTCTTTTGAATACACTACTGTTAAAAAATTTGGGGTCAGTAAATTTTTTTCTTTCTATTTTTGAAAGAAATGAACACTTTTATTCAGCAAAGATGTGTTAAATTGATAAAAAGTGACAGTAAAGACTTATATTGTTAGAAAATCTATTTTGAATAAATGCTGCCCTCATCAAAGAATCAATAGATAACAGTTACTTTAACCCTCTGGGGTCTGAGGTGATTTTGGGGCCCTTGAGATGTTTTGACATGCCCTGCTATTTGTGCTTATTTCAGCTACTTATAACATATTATTGACCAACATGTATTTTTTTTTAAATTTGAATATTTTCAGAAGACAAGACAAAATATCTCAAGTCAT
>JAFVLL020020238.1:0-2500 GCA_021397915.2 Tor tambroides | reverse complement strand
CTCTGCTCCCAAACACTAGAATATGGGAATATCTTTTACCTTTTTTACTGAACCTTCTGATTCTTCCTCAGTGTTTCTGTCTTGTTTTCCACTGCAAACATCTAAAGATTTTTACAGTTTTTTACAATTGCTTACACACTAAAATGAAAAATAACACACAGTTAGTGAAACCTGCACAACTAAGCACAGTCTCAGCCTCACACTTTCTGCAAAACACTGAACACACTTCTCTACATCAGACACAGAAATCTAACATGATGGCTTTGCCATTTTAAGGCACTGCTTTACAAAATACTACACATATGAACCGACTGACCAAACACGGCCGTCAGGTGCGCAGATTCTTCAGGACATTGCCCGTGATATGGATGAAGTGGCCATATCTATACAAAGAGATGATGCTGAGGTGTGTTTTTCCCTCTTCACAGAAGTTTATGTACTATACTGTATTTGGAAGATGTTCTGATTTTCAGTGCAATGATGTACTGAAGGATTTTACGATGCGGTGAGAAATAAAGATCTTCATCAATGTGCAGGACTCGTCTCGTGTGTTGTGTTTGGTCAATACATTCATGTACTTTAACAACATCTCAACAAAAAAAAATAAAAAATATATATATATATATCAAAAATAGAAATGCTACGCGTGTTTAAGATTGAGCACAGAGGTGTGTAAGTGATTCAAGCAGAATCCGACTGTATGAACCATGTGTGTGCCATACCATACCAAAACTGGGTTTGTGTTAAATTACTGTAAAGTTTTGAATGACGTGTTTACTTTTGCAAAAGATCTGAGATGTTCTGATGCCTGTGTGTGTGGATGTGTGAATTGTGTGGTGTTTTGACAAAATCAGCCTCGTTTTTAAAATCGCGCCTAAGCAATCGTAAAAAAATCAAGATACATTTACTTGAGATGCAAAATCACAGAAGATATGAAGTCTTGTTTTAGAGAAATTCATCAAAATGAAGTGAGATTATGATCAAAAGAAGAACAAATATCTGCCGATGAACTTTATTTGTTCTTGTTTTAAGCTTGTTTAATTTTAATTAATTTTAATCTAAGAAAACAAGACTTCATATCCTCATTTTGCATCTCCAGTAAGTGTATCTTGATACAATGAGAAAAATACTGAGGAAGATATTCATTTTCTGCAGTGCATCCCACATTTTCTATAAACTCTGATTTAAGACCTTTTAAGGCCTTAATCTGTGGACGATTGAAGACTTTTTATGACCTGCAGAAACCCTGGGGAGTAAATGATGAGACAATTATCATTTTTGCATGAACTACTTCTTTAAATTTATTAAAAGGCATACAGTTTCTATAATCCAAACTCAAGTGCCCCCAAGATTCTGAAATAACTACATTTAGCTGACATTATCATCTACTGTACGAATTATGAACTGAGTCTAAATGTTAAAGCAGTTTATGTGCTGAATTAATACTAGAACGTTGTCAAGAAGAAGAATAAATGCATTAAAATACTGACAGGCATTTCTGTTTGTTTTAAGCATCAACTTATGCTTATGCATATGTGTGTCTAGTCTGATCTCATGTCACCTTCTGATTTGTTGAGATAATGTCAGCCCTTGTGTGAAATCTCACCCATGGCATGAATGAAGTGAAGAATGGCTGTTCCTCAGTCTCTGTATCAGTGGCTCCATCTGCTGGTGATTTAAAGAGCCGCTTCAGTCACACAGTATTGTGCAATCTGCTGTCTATACGCCCACCGTGTGTCCAGAACATAGCCCATGAGTTACGGACTTCGATCCTGAAGCTAAAACATCATGGAGTCCAGCCTGAACAGAGTGAAGCTCTGCCACATGATCCTGACGCTGCTCGCCGTCCCAGTGTGCTTTGGGCTTCCATCAGGTGAGTGCTGAGATCTTAAAAACAGAGAATCAGACTGAGTCTGTGTTTGTGAGATCAGCTGGGTGCCATGTGTTTGTGTGTTTCTCATCCATGTTTACATGAGACTACAACGGTATACAGACTCACTCACCGTCTGCCTGATATCTACTCTCCGTCTCTTCATCATCTGCAGTCTTCCTCAGTAAGTCTGAGGCAAACCGGGCGTTAACGCATCGTGTCCGGCGGGCAAACTCCTTCCTGGAGGAGCTGAAGCTGGGTGATCTGGAGAGAGAGTGTCTTGAGGAGATCTGCTCTTATGAGGAGGCCAGAGAGATCTTCACCGTCCCCGAACAACTGGTGAGGAGAAGACATTTAGAAAGATCTGCTCAGACTGACATAGTGCTTGATTCAGAGTCACTCTTAATTCAGATCATTCAGAATCAGTTCAGATCATTCAGAGCGAGTCTCAATTCTGATTACTCAGAATCAATTCAGATAATACAGTCTGAGTTCAGATAATTCAGAGTGAGTGTCAATTCTGATAATTCAGAGTCAGCCTCAATTCAGATTCAGTCTCAATTCAGATTATTCAGAATCAATTCAGATAATACAGTCTCAGTTCAGATAATTCAGAGTGAGTCTCAATTC
>JAFVLL020020237.1:48122-62647 GCA_021397915.2 Tor tambroides | reverse complement strand
TTGAGTGCATAACTGAACATAATTATTTGAAGGTTGACTTTTTTTTTTGTATTAAAAACACTTTTCTTTTATTGGTCGGATGAAATATGCTAATTATTTGAGATAGGAATTTTGGGTTTTCATGAGCTGTATGCCAAAATCATCAATATTAAAACAAATAAAAGGCTTGAACTACTTCAGTTGTGTGTAATGAATCTAAAATATATGAAAGTCTAATGTTTATCAGTACATTACAGAAAATAATGAACTTTATCACAATATGCTAATTTTTTTGAAAAGGACCTGTATAGATAGTGTTTAGTCTAAGAAATTATAAAACTATTTAATAAAATAAATAAAATGTAAATTTAAAATAAAATGAAATAAAATGGTTATTTCAAAAAGCGTAATAAATTATAAAATTAAATTAAATTAGTGCTGGGCAACGATTAATCGTGATTAATCACATCCAAAATAAAAGTTTTGTTTATATAATATACGTGTGTGTATTATGTGCATTTATCATGTATGTATGTGTATATATAATATAAAGACACACACACATGTATTTACATACATATATTTGTATTCATGTAATTTATATTATATAGAAATATATTTAATATATAAACATAACATTTTTCTTAAATATACACATGCATGCATAAATAATAAGTATACACAGTACACACACATATCTTATGTACACAAAAACTTTTATTTTGGATGCGATTAATCGCGCCCAGCACAAAATAAAATAAAGTCAGTCTTTATAAACTATACTGATTCAGCCTAGAGGACTGGAAAAAGTTTTTAACGTGATTACATGTTGATGTCCATATTGTGAAGAGTTATTTTCAGATCATGTGATTCAATAACTTCATTTAAATTAGTAGAAGTACATGAAACTGGAATGAAGATAAATTGCTTGGGGGTATATTTAAATTGCCTGTGACAAAAAAAAAAACATCTAGCTGATGATATATGGCTCATAAATGAAATGTGAAAGATGAAAATGTTTCATTTGATTAATTCATCCACAATTCTTAAACAATGGAAGCACATACTGCAGGATAATGTGACAAACTAGATTGCTTCCACAGCAGTCAGTGAAGCTGTTTACACGTCTGATGGAGATATGCATGTAGGAGGTAAAAACCTGACCGAGTCCTTCTTCATTTCAGTCTCTTGTTATTGTTGACTTTGTCTTTGAAGAAAGTTGTCAAAGTTAATTGAGTTGTCATGTTTGCTTTCCATCTGCCTTCAGCTCGTGCCTCACATAACTCACATATTCCTGATGCATCACAATGTAACAAACTCAGAGCTTTTAAATCAGAAAAGAAAACAAGCGGCACAGAAAAGTGTCACAACTGAATGAAGCTGAATATTGATCTTTACAGCTCACTCACATGACTGGCATGAGCTGGCACTCGTTCGCAGCCAATCAACACAGGAGCATCTCGAGAGAGAAGTACACTCATCTCTAAGAGCGTCATCCACACCTTCAGCAGATTTTCAGAGTGTGATCCGTTTCTCCGAATGCAAGCGTTAGCACCTGGGTTAGGAAAGCTGCGAATCCAGTCGTGCCGGATTAAAATAGCACAACTAATTAAAGTTGATGCTTGCAGACAGAATTAATTTCTCAAAACATAAGCCATGTAAATAAGTGCTCTGTATAACACCAAGGTACAGTTATTATTAAAAAGCATTGTTAAATAATTGCTGCTGTTGAAGTCTCACAGCAGGGCTCAAAAACAAAATACATGCAAAATTAAATATATAGTCGTCAACATTTGAAGTGCATCAAAAAAATTCATCAAAGATGTCCTAAGAGAAAAATGCATTTTGGTTTTAGGACAACTTTGATGAACGGTTTTGATCCACTTCAAATGTTGACTACTGTATAATTATATATTTAGAGTATAATTCTGCAATTTATCTTTTAAAAGTATAATGACATGTACTGCTTATTGAATATTTTTATATTTATACTTATATATTATCCATCCATCTAATATACATACATTTTATATGTAAATTATAATTTTATAATTTACTAATTTTGTATTATAAGCAGAGCTGGGTAGATTACTGATCCGAAGAAGATATTTCACATATCTTAGCCGGGGCGTGAAAACTTTTTGAATTTGAAGATCAGGGTAAATTTAACTTAATTTGTCTTCTGGAAAACATGTAAGTATCTTCTGTAGCTTCTGAAGGGCAGTACTAAATAAAAAAATATGATATTTCGGCAAAACAAGAAAAATGTACTCGTCTTCATTCTGTTCAAAAGTTTTCACCCCCCGGCTCTTAATGCATGGTTTCTCCTTCTGGAGCATCAGTGAGCGTTTGAACTTTATGTAGTAGCTGCATATGAGTCCCTCAGTCGTCCTCAGTGTGAAAAGATGAATCTCAAAATCATACAGTCATTGTTGGAAAGGGTTCAAATACACAAAAATGCTGGAAAACCAAAGGATTTGTGGGAGCTGAAGGATTTTTCTGAAGAACAGCAGACAGTTTAACTGTTCAGGACAAACAAGAGACTCATGAACAACTATCACTAAACAAAAAACACAGCTGTAGATCATTCAGCTAACAACACAGTACTAAGAATCAAGGGGGTGTAAACTTTTGAACAGGGTCATTTTTATAAATTCAACTATTATTTTCTCTTGTGGACTATATGTAAACATCTTTTATGTGAAATATCTTATTCAGGTCAGTACTAAATAAACAATAACATGCATTTTGTATGATCCGTCTTACTTTGGTAAAATAATTAACATTTTGCAGATTCGGAAAGGTGTATGTAAAGTTTTGACTTCAACTATATCTATCTATCTATCTATCTATCTATAGATAGATAGATAGATAAATACACATATAATTTATTTAAATTATATAAATAAATATACATTTTGCTGAAAAAAAAATTACAACATTCACAGCATTAATTTTTTTGTAATTTTTAACCCACTGAAAGCACCAAGTCTACCTCAGCATCAACCTTTTTTCCAGCTGGCAAGTCTAAAAGATTGACAAGCAGAATTTGCAAACAAATATCACAAAAGTCTGCAAGCCATATAAATGCACGTACACGATCAGAAAATCTAAGATATAGTGCTGACCCAATATAACCAGACTCTCCTCTATGGTTATTGTTGCGCAGCACCCATTAGACGATCACTAGCTAATTTTTCAGCCATTTTTCAGTCATCAATTTCCATAGTCATTGAGAGAATCGATGCATGAAGCCGTGTCTCAGCAGGTGGTTGTTAAAAGCCCTAGCAATTCAACTCCCCGCTGCGTTTATGGCCTTGCCAAACTCTGACAACATCCAGGAAGAATCACACTCTCTGCAGCAAGTTTACGAATCAACTGAAAAGCCGTCGTCCTCATTTGCTCTGATCTAAAATGATGCCACAGTAATTATTCTTGGCCAGTATGTAAACAAATTTTGTCAAACACTTAAATTAGTAATAAGACATAAAAGTGCAGAAAGAACGATCTGTGTAAATCTCAGTTTCAAGATTAACTTCTGAAGCTGCACAAAAGAACCAGCAGAAAAAGAGAAGAGAAACAGCAGGTCTTAGCCTATCACCTTTTTCATTCAGGAAGTACGACAGAGCGAGATTCCAGGAAAAACAGCTGGTAAGTGTGACGAACCCTAGCAAAGCAGAGCTATTTTGATCTTTCTCTCTCTCATTACTTACAGTTCACTTGGCTTTTTAACAAGTTTAACTGTTAAATAAGTGGTAAAGTCTAATTTTAGTTACAGCATTGGTGAGCAAGCTGAATTTGTGTTTCAAAAGTTTCAAAATTTTGTTTTTGTGCCTCAGGGCTCAGTTCTTGGACCGCTTTTCTTCTCTGGCATCACTAGGTTCTGTCATTCAGAAACATGGCTTTTCATATCACTGCTATGCTGCTGATGACACTCAACTCCACCTCTCATTCCATCCTGATGATCTGATGATAGCTACTCGCATCTCAGCATGTCTAAGACATTTCTTGCTGGATGAAGGACCATCACCTTCAACTCAACCTTGCTAAGACAGAACTGCTTGTGGTTGCATCTAACCCATCGTTTCATCACAATTTGACCTTCCAGTTAGGCTCATCAACCATAACTCCTTCAAAAACAGCCAGAAACCTTCTAGTTATGATTGATGATCAACTGACTTTCTCGAACCACATTGCTAAAACTGCCCGGTCCTGCAGATTTGCTTTATTCAACATCAAGAAGTTCAGGCCCTTTCTTTCAGAACATGCTTCACAACTCCTTGTTCAAGCTCTTGTTCTGTCCAGGCTGGACTATTGCATTGATCTCTTCCAGCCAGTTCTATCAAACCTTTACAATTAATCCAGAACGCGGCAGGCAGATTAATTTTTAATGAGCTGAAAAGAACACACGTCACACCTCTGTTCATCAATCTGCACTGGCTACCAATAGCTGCTCGCATTAAATTCAAGGCATCAATGTTTGCCTACAAAACCAGCACTGGCTCTGCACCCCTTTACCTAATTCAGTACTTCAGACCTATGTGCCTCTAGAAGCTTGCATTCTGCAAGTGAACGACGCATTATTGCTCATCCCAAAGAGGCACAAAATCACCAAGCAGCTGAGTCCTTAGCCATCTTCAAGAATCGGCCAAAAACACATCTCTTCCATCTTTATTTGACCCTCTAACTCTAGCTCTCTCTATTTGTTTTCTAACTGCTTGTTTTCTTTTAAAAAGGCATCTAACACTAGCTTTCTCTATTCTTTTTCTATTCTATCTACTTGTTTTCTTTTTGTTATATGTATGTTTAATTATTTCACAAAAAGGGACAGTGTACATTAATCAACATTCATGAATGTAAATGTACCCAAATTAGCCTGAAGGTAGTTTTCATTGGTAGTCCCTTTGCCAGATGTTATTAGGCCAAAAAACAAGAAAAATAAAAGAAACAAGAAAAACAATAACAACAAAATACAACTCTAAAAGTCTCTAAAATACAATTAAACAACAAATTATACAACATTATAATAAAAAAATGAAATAAATGAATAATAAGTCAATATAAAAGCAGCTTAACAAGATAGATAAACAACATTAATGTTCACAATGTTGATTATGACACACTTCAGTATTTGTATTAAATGAAACAACACTTGGATTCTTGCTTTCGGTCTTAAAGTGAAAGCAGATTAACAATAAACCTGTCAAAAAACCTCTTACTGCTCTACTTTTGTAACTTTAATAAGGATTAATCTATATTTCATTTATACAGTGAAGACTGCAGGGTTATTTTACATGTAATAATTAAATTTCCGTACCTTAATTTCTTTAAGACCTACCTGAATAACCTGAAAAGCACTATTTATTTAATTAGTGTCTTTGTTCTATTGTATTTATTTTCTGCTATTGCTTGTAATTTTGGTTATCTATAGTAAAAGCCTCTAAGTGCCGTTTGAAATTTTCTTCTAAAATGAGCATTTTTCCTCAGGCTCCTATGTTTATGTTCAGTTATTTTACTTTAATAGTAAATGACAAGAACCTATTCATTGCCATTAATGTGAAATTAATTGCATCTGAACTCTTCATTTTTATATATATATATATATATATATATATATATATATATATATATATATAGTGATCAGATTTATTTTTTCTCAGAATCTCAGATTTTTCTTTTAAATGAGCATTTTTATCAGGCTGTAATGAAAATAACATGGGACAAGGCATTCAATAACTGACTAAAAACCTTCTCATTGAATTTTTGTTTTTTTTTGGTGTATTCATGGATGTCTCTGGGCTAAGCCCCAGATATCTACTCATGAATTGTAAATGGCATTGTACATTATGGTAATCATGTAGTGCCACAAAAGCACACAGGTTCTGAACTCTGGACTCACTGTGGGTGGTTTTTGTAGACCGATCCGTCCACGCCGATAGTGGTGCGCAGTCTCTCTGCGGCTTTGTTATCCCGGATCTGCCGCAGGACGGCCGCGAGCGAGGCGGCACAGAGATGGGCCGCTCGTGTCGAGACGATCTGACACACTCTCTGTGTGGCCACGCAGTCCTCCGGAGACGGGTCCAGTCCTAGTTCCCTCAAAACCTGCTCCGCGCTCACCAGACCCTCGCTGTTCCTGCAGCAGAGAGACAAGATGAAGCTTCGCATCAATATCAGCTTAAGGATATGAAACAGTTCACTATTTATATTTTTGAATGTTTCTTGGACAATTTTATTGTTTGAAAGTTTGGGGTCAGTAAAATCATTTTAAAAGACGTAAAAACTTTGGATGCATTAAATTTACCAAAATTGTCAATAAAGACTTCTACATTGTTACAGCAATATTCTATTTCAAATAAATGCTGAATATTTTTTAATTGCTGAAAATTCAGTATCCTTCAATTTCATATTTTGTAACGCTTCTTGGACAGTTTTTTTCGTTCGAAAGTTTGGGGTCAGTAAAATCTTTTTAAAAGACATAAAACTTTTATTCTGCAAGGATGCATTAAATTTATTAAAATTGTCAATAAAGATTCTTAATGATTTCTAATTGCTGAAAATTCAGTTTTACCATTACATAAATAAATTACATTTTAAAATATATTAAATTAGAAATTATTTATATTAATATTTCAACAATATATTATTGACTTTATTGTATTTGTGATCAAATACAGTCAAAAGTTTTGAACAGTAAGAGTTTTTTAAAGAAGTCTCTTATGCTCACCAAGGCTGCATTTATTTGATCCAAAGTACAGTAAAAATAGTAAAAGTTTATAATATTTTTACTATTTAAAATAACTGTTTTCTATGTGGATATATTTTAAAATGTAATTTATTTCTGTGATTTCAAAGCTGAATTTTTAGCATCATTACTCCAGTCACATGATCCTTCAGAAATCATTCTAATATTCTGATTTGTGAATTGTGTTTCTATGTACTACTCTTGTTAAATCAAATCAACAAATCAAATGCTAAGACATTAAAACATGTGAAAGCATTGTAATGCTGATCTCATCTGTAATAAGAAAAAATATTTTCATCTGTGGTCTCAGATTTTTTTGAATGCCAAAGTAGATATACACAGACATACAGAATAATTCAGAATTGAGCTTTTCTGAAAATGTGATGTCAAGAACGTGCGTGCAAGCTGTTATTATTAATTAAATTTTCATTATAGACAATTAACAGAAATATAGTTTTAGATTTTAATTAACACATACATGTGCTGACTTCAAACTCCAAAGAGTCTGATATCTGAACAGGTTTCGTAATGTTAAATGCACAGGAAAAGTTTAACTCTCTTTCACAGCACCAATGTGCTCAGTCTGTGAAGCAGCAGCAGCTCTGACATTAAGATAAGCCCATGCCAGTAATTTTGAGAAGCGTGTCATTTCTGCTGAGACCACAGGTGTTCTCCCACGGACGTCTCGAATGCTCGGTTTGCTGGAGAGAGAACTAAATATGGGGTAGTTAATTGATGAAGTGAAACAGGTCTGTGCTGACTTCCAGCTTTTGGCTGGCATGATGAGGGCTCCGTTTAATGAGGCTGAAAGGCAAGCGGGCTTAATCACCATTTTAAAGCACTGAATAGTTACACTACTAACTCAGTCTTACTGCACTCAAAAAACAGTTTTTAAAACATTAATGCTAAACTCTAACCTTACACTTCAAATCAATTTTTGCACAAAATAATAATACAAAAAAAGCATTTAGGTTATTAATAAATCAATTTTCATCCCAAAACTAGCAAAAAGTTCTATGTTTTCAAGTGCAATACCAAGGATTTTCAGAGTTGTACCACTTTAGTACCATGTTATATCAGAAAAGTCAAAAGTTGACTCTTAAATTAGGCAATTAATTAAACATGTTTAACTCAATATGACAGTATATGAGACTGGTAAAGGGCAGTGTTGCATAAATTTACACTACATGTATCAGCTGAGCAAATTGGCATTTATAATAATTACAGGTAGACCTTTTTTTTCATTGGAACTGAAAGCATTAACGCATTATTTTTTGGAAAAATTACAAGAATGGTCATGATTACATTTTATTATTTAATATAAAATAGACAGCTTTGAATATAATAACAAGTAGCATTTAAAAAAAAAATAATAATCTGATGCCATTTGTGAGAAAAGGGCAACTTTAAAGGAATAGTTCACCAACAAAGGAAAATTTGCTGATATTAACTTGCCCTAAGGCCATCCAAGATTAGGATGAGTTTGTTTCTTCATCAGGTTTGTAGAAATGTGTCTCTGCATCAGTGTCTCAGCAACGGATGCTCTGCAGTGAATGGGTGCCGTCAGAATGAGAGTCCAAACTGATAAAGCTAATAAAAACTGCATGTTTGTAAGAAAATAAAAATTCAGAATTAAGCCATTTTAACTTTAAATCATCACTTGGACTCTCAGTCTGACGGCACCCATTCACTGCAGTGCATCCATTGCTGAGACACTGATGCAGTGACACATTTCCAAAAATTAAATCTTAATTTTTGGGTGAACTATTCCTTTAAAAACAAGACTTAGCCATTTTATTTATTAACTTTATCAGTTTTGGCTTACTTCTGCTGCCCTTTTTAAGTATAGCAAGAAACACAAGCACAAAAAGGTACTGACTTATTATTTTCGATGGCAGAGACAAAGGATGTCTTGAAGTGGTCAGTGGTGAGCAGATCTGGAGTGGTGTGTCCCTGGAACAGCAGGCCGTCTTTGGCCATCTTCACCAGGATGAGTCTGACCAGCTCACCCATGTACATCCCACTGATCATCTTCTCAAACCTGCACAAAAACAAAACATGCAGCACAGAGAGTCAGACTGATGAGCGCGATGAACACGCATGTTACGGTGAACACGCAGGTTACAATGAACAAACATTAAGATTAACACGCATCTTACAGTGAACACGCATGTTACGATGAACACACGTTACCATGAACATGCATATTATGGTGAACACGCATATTCAGATGAACACGCACTACGACGAACACGCATGTTACAGTGAACACTCATGTTATGTTGAACATGCATGTTACGATGAACACACGTTACCATGAACACGCGTGTTACGGTGAACACAAATTACAATGAACACAAATTATGGTGAACACAAATTACGGTGAACACTCATGTTATGTTGAATACGCATGTTAAGATGAACACACATTACGATGAACACAAATTACAATGAACAAGCATGTTACGGTGAACACACGTTACCATGAACACGCATGTTATGATGGATACGTATGTTACCTTGAACACGCATGTTACGATGAACAAAATTACAATGAACACAAATTACGATGAACACAAATTACGATGAACACAAATTACGATGAACACGCATGTTACCATAAATGCACGTTACGGTGAACACATATGTTACGATGAACACGTTACAGTGAACGTGCATGTTACCATAAATGCACGTTACGGTGAACACGCATGTTACGATGAACACACATTACGATGAACGCGCATGTTACAATGAGCCTGCATGTTACGATGAATACACATTACAACGAACCCACATGTTACAGTGAACACGCATGTTACGATGAACACACGTTACCATGAACGCGCATATTACGGTGAACACGCACATTCAGATGAACATGCATTACGATGAACACGCATGTTACAGTGAACACGCATGTTACGTTGAACACACGTTACCATGAACGCGTGTTACGGTGAACACAAATTACGGTGAACACTCATGTTATGTTGAATACGCATGTTAAGATGAACACACATTACGATGAACACAAATTACAATGAACAAGCATGTTACGGTGAACACGCATGTTACGATGCATACGTATGTTACCTTGAACACGCATATTACGATGAATAAATTTCAATGAACAAATTACGATGAACAAACATGTTACGGTGAACACGCATGTTATGGTGAACACGCATTACAATGATATGTGGAAAAATGATGATTTTCAACCCTCATTCTGACCCTCTCTCTAAAATGACCTGTTTTTAAGGGACGAGTCCTTTAAGGCTCGTCAGGAACCAGCCACTGTTATGATTGGCTAACATCATTGCCTAGGAAACAGTATCAATGCCCCCTCCCTATTGCATCTAAGTGTTTTGACAACATGATTAAAATAAAACTGTCTTTTCCAGACAAAGCATTATGAAATCAGTTACTTGCTGTTTGTGATGGAGCTGCAGTCAGATCTAATATGATTGAATGAATAAATAAATGCTTTGTTTATAACGAGGAGGATGTTTTAAGCTCTGAAACTTGCAGGATGTTTTAATGGTACAAAGAGCTCTTACATGCCAAAAGATCAAGCCAAATTTGATTTCTCACCCCTTTAAAACAAGCAATGAACATTTCTTCATTGCTTAATCAACATAGAAAAGAAAAAGGATTTCATTCATTTCATATAATTATATGTTGAGCAGAAAAGGGTGACAATTTAATTCACCGTTTTATCATTTTAGACCAAACAAACATCTTTCTGTGAAATCTTGTATTTGGAAAGTGAAAGGTCTTTCTTTAAAATTAAATGCCACTTGGTTTGATATCTTGTTATTTGATTTGTAAGTGTCCAGATGCTTAATAGGGCTGTTGTTTTACTTAGACAGATACACAAAATATTACGTAACCCGGAAAAACTCTTCAGCAATATCACAAAATATTAAAGGAATTAAATCATTATTTTAATTTGAGAGATGGTGGCTTAAAATTGGGTATTTTCTAGTTCATTGTGGGTAATTGTACCAATTAATTCTGAACTTTCTATTCATCATAGAATTTTGAAATAACCCTATCATGGTTTCCAGAAAAATATGCATCTCAAAAATTTTCAACATTGATGATAAGAAATCACCATATTAAAATGATTTCTAAAGGATCGTTTGACAACAAAGACTGGAAAATTCAGCTTTTCCATCACTGAAATAAATTAAATTTTATTAAACATTTTTAAAAATATAATTTTTAAATTATCACTGTATTATTATTAAACAATTAAATAAATGGAGGAAAAAAAATCTTACCAACCCCAAACTTTTAAACAGTATTATAAAAAGATATTTGTACAAGAAAGTAAGTCAATGATGTAGAAAAAGGTTACACTTTATTTTAAAGTGTCCTTGTTACAGTGTAACTATACATTTAAGTACTGAGTAATATTATTAACTACATGTACTTCCTATATGATCAGGGTTTGGCATAGGGTCAGTTGCATGTAATTAAGCATAATTAATTGTTATTAAAATAGAAAGTCCATGTAATGTGTTAAAACCCTAAAATAAAGTGTTACAAAAAGAAGATAAAAACCTTGACCATGCTCCATTATATACTGCTATAAATAAACTGAAAAAAGTACAGTAAGTAACTGACGAGCTCACATTATGCTTTACTGTACAACACTAATGAAAACCACTTCTGTCTCTTTCCACATTGCTTTAGAGTTCTTATTTATAGGAAGAGAATAATGTTTGCAGAACTCGATCTAGTCATAGTCTAAACATTCATCGTCTCAGGGAGCAGATTATGCGGGAGAACAATAACATTGACTTGCAATTGTTAAGAAACAGCGTATGCCCATTGATTTTCTGACAGCGGGATCTCTGGGGGGAAAGCATGCAGGGGGTTTCAGAGCTACTGAATTATTGGTAAGTGCATGTGCAAATCCAATAAGGCAATCAATTTCCATACTCCACTGCTGAGGGCATTTAGAGAGCTCAGCAACAGGCACTCGAGGCATCATGGGATTTGATTACAGTTCTGCATTTTCTGAGCTTTCAAAGTGTTGCTTCTTAAATGAAAGCGCATGTGGAGTCACAACGACTAGGGTCAGGAGCTGTTGCTTTAAAACCCTCGAGATCCCTGAGTTTAGGCTAATGCACAGTTAATGATTGCATAGGAGTTGATGTAATGACTCTTTGTAGCTACTACAGCAGGAACATATGCTCCTTCTAACACTGTTCACACTTGCCTTCAAGGAATGAAGGTGTACGCATGAATGGCTATGACGAGGTGTCACCATGGTGACAACCTCGTTACCTTCTTCAGTAATTGCCTAGTAGTAGAACCGGATGACACAGATGCCCTCTGGGGAAAAGGCCTTCAATGGCTTTTTGTGTCAACAAAAGATCTCTAGGAGCCCAGGTTACAAAAAAAAGTACACTACTTAAAGTGCTGTATTTTCACGCACTAATTTTGCACTTAATATATTAAAAATGATTCTTTATATAAACTTAAGATCATCTACCTCTGGTTTCACAAACAAGGTTTAGGCCTAGTCCTAGACTAAAATGTAAGTCTGAGCTGTTTCAACTAAAAGAAACTTGCACTAACTGATCTTAAAATATATCAGCGCCTTTGTTTGGTTTCAAGACGCACACCAGTATTGTTTTTTTTTTTTTCTAAAGCATGTTTATAAAATCTACTTAAATATCCTAATTGAACTATAGCCTAACCTAAGCCCTTTCTGTGGAACCAGGCTTTTAACATATTATCTCTGTATTTAAAAAATGCATTTACTTAACACTTGAACCCATCTTTTATACACTAGTACACTCAAGTGTACTACAAGTGGTAACTAAATACCTTTTTTAAATACAGAGATAGTATGTTAAAAGTGCATTTAGTTCATATTCATGGCGTCACAAAATAGCACAGTTGAGTACACTTAGTTGAACTTAAGTTTAAGTAATGTTCCCTCCTGGTGGAATGACCTGCGAATGTAAACGTAAATACTTAAAATAGTTTTAAAGATTAAAGTTTGAATGTTTTGAAGGCAATACAGTCTATCAGAAGAAAAGACACAGAAAAACAGATTGCTGGAGTACCTGGGGTAGCTTGTAGGGTGGTTGCTAGGGTACTCAAGGCAGTTGCTAGGGTGTTTCTAGGGTACCTGTGGTGGTTGCTAAGGTAATGCTATGTGGTTGCTAGGGTACTTGGGGTGGTTGCTAGGGTGTTGCTGTGCAGTTGCTAAGGTTCCTGGGCTGGTTGCTAGGGAACTGCTATGCGGGTTGCTAGGGTATTCAGTATGGTTGTCAGGGTTGCTATGCAGTTGCTAGGGTTCTCTCTGTGGCTGCTAAGGTGTTGCTATGCGGTTGCTATAGTACATGACGTGGTTGCTAGGTTGGTTTGGATGGTTGTTAGGGTGTTGCTATGCAGTTGCTAGGGTACTTGTGGTGGTTGCTAAGGTAATGCTATGCGGTTGCTAGGGTGTTGCTGTACAGTTGCTAAGGTGCCTGGGCATTGCTAGGGTACTGCTATGTGGTTGCAAGCGTATTCAGTATGGTTGTTAGGGTATTGCTATGTGGTTGCTAGGGTACTCTGGGTGGTTGCTAAGAGGTTGCTATGCAGTTGCTAGGGTTTTCTCTGTGGTTGCTAAGGTGTTGCTATGCGGTTGCTATAGTACGTGACGTGGTTGCTAGGTTGGTTTGGATGGTTGTTAGGGTGTTGCTATGCAGTTGCTAGGGTACTGAGGGTGGTTGCTAGGGTGTTGATATGTGGTTGCTATGGTACCAGGGGTGGTTGTTAGGGTGTTGCTAATAATAGAGCACTTTAAGTACATTATGCAAGTGTACTTTTTTTTAACCTGGGAGTGGCTCTAACTGTCAGGTGCAGCACTGTCACACTAACTGTCACTCACAGCTGTTTTCCAGGGTTGAGGGAGCCAGCATCGATCTCTCGGTCGAATTCGGTGCGGATGTCGTCCAGTGCACCATCGTCACCAAATGCACCCCACTCCATGTTCACACACATGCGGCCTTCATCACCATCCACCAGCTCCAGGTGACGCATCTCCTCCATGTAGCATGCGTTGGTGCCCGTCCCTGTAAAATAAACACACCCCATTTGTTTGCATTGAAGATTCCTGGAAATTCTGCTTGACGTTACATGTTGCATGCAAACCCATAACTGCGCCCACATAAAAAATGTTTCACGCAAATAAATAAATTAAAACGTTACAGCTTGAAACTGAGAGTCACTTCAAGGCAAGCCAAGGCAAGTTTATTTATATAGCACATTTCATACACAATGGTAATTCAAAGTGCTTTACATAAAAGGAAATAAAATAATCACAAAAAAAAATCCAAACAATAAAACAAGGAATTTAAAAACTTAAATTTAAAACATTTAAAAATAGAAAATGATTACACATAAAATACAGTGCAATCAGTTTGGACATAGCACAGTACTTCAGCAGATAAATAAAAGCTATTTTATTTTAAGTTGTTTTATTTTAAGCTATATTTTACCAAAATAAAAAAGTAAGGTTACACTTTATTTTAAGGTGTCCTTGTTACAGTGTAATTATACATTTAAGTACTGAGTAATATTAATTAACTACACGTACTTACTATATGGTTAGGATTAGGGTTACTTGCATGTAATTACGCATAATTTATTGTTATTATAATAGTACATGTAACATGTGTAACAAGGACACCTTAAAATATATTTGTAGCAATAGTCAAAAATACATTGTATGGGTCAAAATTATCCATTTTTCTTTTATGCCAAAAATCATTAGGATATTAAGATCATGTTC
>JAFVLL020020237.1:40000-41530 GCA_021397915.2 Tor tambroides | reverse complement strand
AGCACATTTTACGGAGGACTATTTCCTGAACTTGGAAGCTACAATGCTGGCTCGCACAAAGACTGTTTCTATAAAGAGGGGCAATTCCAGCTTTGCAAGGACAGTCTGACGCTTCACAGCCTGTAAGTATGTTTCTGCTACTGACGATTCAGACGCGAGTTTTGAGCAGTGTAGAGTAGTGCTTGTTGTTTGTGTTTCTCCGATCACAAATGCAGACATGGTAATGTTTACTGTCGTAAAAAGACAGTATAAGTCATTATAATCAGTAATTATCTTCCCACTGGACGCAACAAATGCCTGGTTTGTAATGGGTTTTATTGTTTTGTGTGGTTGCGCCGTGAAACGCCATCACAATATGGTGAGGGGCGTAACATTTCCGTCTCACGCTTGAGGTATTCGGCCAATCACAATGCACCGGATAGCTGGCCAATCAGAGCACGCCTCGCTTCCCAGAACGATGAGCTTTGTAAAAATCGACGCATTTCAGAAAGGCGGGGCTTAGAGGAGCAACAATAATGTACAGTATGTGGAAAATAATGTTTTTTTTAACCTTAGACTGCATAAACACATTGCATTACACCAAATACACAAAATAATGTTCTTTTTAGCAACATCATATGACTCCTTTAAGTATACTAGTTTAGTACAATTGTATGGTATTTTTATTAAGTGCATAAAAAGGTAAATGTATTACTGTAGCATTATTTCAAATACATTTTATTGTGTATTTATTTTTCACTAAGGAAGTTAGCCGAAAGGTGTTATTTTCATCTTTCAAGTATAACGTTTTTCAGAAGCACAGATTATGTCAGGTATGATCGGGTTTTTAAATGAACAGCTCTTCAGGTTAAACTAAAGTGGAAACATGCATCAGAGAAGCTCTAGAAAGTGAAAATCATCCAAAAGGGGATGTGGCATGGTCTCCTCACATCATGCATTACACACAGAAATTCTTATAAAGCAGTAATGCCATGGGCTGTGAGGAACCAGGTGCAACTCATCATCTTCTGCCAGCTGGGTTCCACCTTCTGCTCATGCACACTTATAAAGGACTCTAGCGGCCGAATGCAATCATTGAAGTCCAGAAACATGTTCACTGCCACACTAACACAGAGAAGTGGGGATAAAGTTTGTGGGAAAACATTGGTTTGGATTCCAAAAGGATTGCTTCAGTTCCCAGCCACCTAGATGCGCATTTCATTCAGCACAACCCTAGCAAAAAGTTATATATTTAAAATACATTTATTTCATAGTAAATATACTTCAAATCTATTAACATATGTGACCCTGGAGCACAAAAGCAGTCTTAAGTCACTGGGGTATATTTGTAGCAATAGCCAACAATACATTGTATGGGTCAAAATTATCAATTTTTCTTTTATGCCAAAAATTATTAGGATATTAAAATCATGTTCCATGAAGATATTTTATAAATGTCCTACCGTAAATATATCAAAACTTAATTTTTGATTAGTAATATGCATTGCTAAGAACTTCATTTGAACAACTTTAAAGATGATTTTCTCAATA
>JAFVLL020020237.1:7500-35000 GCA_021397915.2 Tor tambroides | reverse complement strand
TTTGTTAATAAAGATGAAGAATTAGAAGACGAGCACAGAATATGATCGCAAAGCACTTAGAGAGCAATTTAGTGTGTTTATTATATATTCTGGGCTCATCTGCTTGCCAGTTTGCATCATGAAGGTGTAGCTATACTGAATTTGGTTTTTTAATGTGTTGATGCATTAATAAGTCATGTTAAGTGCAATGATAATCTAAAAATGTGCTTCATGTGGTAACATCTAAATTAATTTTATCATTAAAAAAAAAAAAACATCAGGTTACACCAACAAAACTAACAGTAGAAATAGCTCTTTAACATAATTGCACATCACCAGTTTTTACAGTGGGAGGTAAACACTAAACCTTGGCGTGCTGTGTTCAGATTATGGGCTCTTCTGCAGAGTTTGATCTTCTAAGATCACTGTCTTAATGCATAAGCCATGTTAAGTGTAATTTTCCCTGGATGTTGTTTTAGAGGATTTAGCTAGGTTAAGAGTTTTTCACACACTTTTCCACTCCATTGCATCTTTTGCAGTGTTTCCAGCTTCATACAGCGTTCAGAAGTTAAAAAAAGAGGCATTGCATTTTAGCCAAATACCACTGCCACATCTTGCATTTTTCAAAGTAAAAACACATTCTGTGTGATTTGCGAATGTCTTCTAGAATATACCCATACACCAGTGGTGCAGTGTTATTTTACATCTGATTATTTCATTTCTGTACCTGAATGCTACTGTTAGACCTACCTGAAAAAAACTTAAACCACTGTTTATTTCACTTGTGTCTTTGTTGCATTTTATTTATTTGTGGTGTTGTTTGTTATTTGTTTTTATTATTGACTGTTCACTTGTCTTCAATCATGTCTGAACTATAAATAGTGATGGTGGTAGTTTTTGCTGTGGCATCGAAATGGGTAAAAAAAATAAAATAAAATAAATAAATAAATAATAATAATAATAATAATAAATAATAAAAAAATTATAAATAATAATAATAAAATAATAATAAAAATAAAAATAAATAAATTAAATTAAAATAAATTAAAATTAAAAAATTAAAATTAAAATTAAAAAATAAAAATAAATAATTTTTTTTTCTTCTTCTTCTTCATTCTGGCAGGGCTAGTGAAATTTTTGGCAGTGCATTTTTTTTTTTTTTTTTTTTTTTTTTTTTTTTTTTTCATTTTCTATGTCAGACACCTCCCGACAAAATCACTCCATGATTCATTCGTTCCAAATAAACTATTTATGTCATCTGGTGAAAACTGCTGTATTTTTTTTCATATGGCAGTATATTGTGAAAAAAAGGAATATAACAATGTGAGTTTTTTTCCAATAGCGTGCAGCCCTTGTCCATTGCCAAACACACACACTATAATCTATGTTTAAAGACAGTGCTTGTTCATTGTGTTATGACTTGTTTCTCAACACTTTATTATCCTAATGTTACAATATTTAATGTGGAACTAAAATGCAGTCACCTCCCTGCGATCAGGCGGGCCATGTTTCTGAACACTGTTCATATCCAGTCTCTGTGTTCATTAAGTTGATTTCAATAATAACTATTTTTAGATGAAGTTCAGATTTCTGTAACCTCACAGTGAGGTTACAATTTTGCTTTCTCATGATGATATGGCCTCTATAGAACTAGTCCTTGCATGCTTTTCTATGCCTAACGCACTTGACTTTCCACTTTCAAAAGTCTTTCAGAAATCGTTTGTTGAACTAACGAGGTGAGGAAAGATGTGACCTTTGCACTTATTATCCTGTGCACAAAAAATGATTCTGTGGTGAAGTAAATACTACAGAAAAACAAATGTAATTTGTGCATGAAAAAGACAGCCTCAAGCAGTAATTAAAAAACAAAGTAAATTCTAAATTGGTAAAAATATACCTGTGCTACTTAAGACTGCTTCTGTGCTCCAGGGACACATATGACATATCTAGATTTAAAATGAGTAAAAAATATTTTTCATATAGCTTATTTTCATGACATTCATCCCATTCCATCTGCCACATGTCATTAATATAAGAGTTTATCACAGGTTTAAAAATGACATAATAAAAATGTTTTGTGAGAAGAAAGCTGCTTAAATCTATAAGCATCCTTGAATGAGAAAGCAAAAGCTGAGCAAACAGGAGCATCTCAACCACTGCATCACAAGTCTCTGACTAAGCAGTGATGGCAAACATCCACCTTGCTCTCACAGATCAATATCATTCCCTGGGCAACACTTCCCAGCAGCGCTTTGTGGCTCACTCCCACGTGACTGCATTTCTGTGTGCTGCATTCTTTCCAGGAACCAGAGTACAGTTACTCTTTTCACACTCCGCTTGAGACAGTGTCTCATCCTGCGTGAACAGCAAAACTCCCTCAGACGCCGCTGACAGCATCGAGCTGTGACACACACACACTTGTTCTGCTATCCTTGTGGGGACTCTCATAGGCGTAATGGTTTTTCTGCTGTACAGACCGTATTTTCTATCGTCCTACACCAACCCTACACCTAAACCTACCCCTTACAGGAAACTTTCTGCATTTTTACATTTTCAAAAAACTTCATTCTGTGTGATTTATAAGCTTGTTTACCCGTGGAGACCTCAATTTAGGGTCCATACCATGACACAAGTCCCCATGAGGCTGTGTGTATTCAGGTTTAAGTCCCCACCGGAATATAAAAACAAGTACACACATACACTAACACACACGCACGCACGCGCACACACACACACACACTCAATCAATCACACACTCAATCTCACACACACAATCTCACACTCTCACACTCACACACTCAATCACACACTCACACACACACACACTCTCACACACACACACACACTCTCTCTCTCACTCACACTCTCACTCTCACACATACACTCTCACACACACTCACACACACTCTCTCACACACACACACACACTCAATCACACACTCAATCACACACACAATCTCACACTCACACACAATCACACACTCACACACTCACACTCTCACACTCTCACTCGCACTCGCACTCGCACTCGCACACACACTCACACTCTCTCACTCTCACACACACACACACACAACACACACTCACAACACACACTCACACACACACACACACACACTCAATCAATCACACACACAATCTCACACTCTCACACTCACACACAATCACACACTCACACACTCACACTCTCACACTCTCACTCGCACTCGCACTCGCACTCGCACACACACTCACACTCTCTCACTCTCACTCTCACACACACACACACACAACACACACTCACAACACACACTCACAACACACACTCACACACACACACACACACACTCAATCAATCACACACACAATCTCACACTCTCACACTCACACACAATCACACACTCACACACTCACACTCTCACACTCAATCAATCACACACACAATCTCACACTCACACACACTCACACACTCACACTCTCACACTCTCACACTCTCACACTCGCACTCGCACTCGCACTCGCACTCACACTCACACTCTCTCACTCTCACACACACACAACACACACTCACAACACACACTCACACACACACACACACACACTCAATCAATCACACACACAATCTCACACTCTCACACTCACACACAATCACACACTCACACACTCACACTCTCACACTCTCACTCGCACTCGCACTCGCACACACACTCACACTCTCTCACTCTCACTCTCACACACACACACACACAACACACACTCACAACACACACTCACACACACACACACACACACTCAATCAATCACACACACAATCTCACACTCTCACACTCACACAATCACACACTCACACACTCACACTCTCACACTCAATCAATCACACACACAATCTCACACTCACACACACTCACACACTCACACTCTCACACTCTCACACACACACACACTCAATCAATCACACACACAATCTCACACTCTCACACTCACACACAATCACACACTCACACACACACACACACACACTCAATCAATCACACACACAATCTCACACTCTCACACTCACACACACTCACACACTCACACTCTCACACTCTCACACTCTCACACTCTCACACTCTCACACTCACTCGCACTCTCACTCGCACTCGCACACACATTCTCACACACACACTCTCTCACTCTCACACACACACAACACACACTCACAACACACACTGTCACACACACTGTCACACACACTCTCACACACACTCTCACACACACTCTCACACACACTCTCACACTCTCACACACACACAATCCGGCGAGAACACCACACCTGGAGAGCTGGATCAATCATTTCCTCATCTCACAACAAACAGAACACAACTCTTTTAGGAACAGAGCAATATGTGCCTCGTAGGATGCTGACAACAATAAACCTCCACTCTTGACTTGACCTGCATGGAAGCAGAATCCCGCAGGATACAAACGCTTTAAATTCACAATATTACACACATGCTCTGTTCGCTTATTGTTTTTTCTCATTATTATTAGGAATTTGAAGTATTTTGAATAGCGCTGGGCAATGATTAATTGCAATTAAACATCCAAAATAAAAGTTTTTGTTTACATAATATATACTTTGTATATTTATGATGTATATATAAAACACAAACATGCATGTATATATTTAAGAAAAATGTTATGTTTATATATTAAATATATTTATATATAATATAAATTATATGAATATAAATATATGTGTAAATATTTTCAAAATATATACTGTATGTGTGTGTCTTTATATATACATAATAAATATACACAGTACACACATATATAGCCTATTATATAAACAAAAACTTTTATTTTGGATGGAATTAATCACAATTAATTATTTTTTTATTGTGTGGTAACCGTTTTATATGGTTACCACACGCTTCGCGTCGTGCCTAACAACGCCCTTCAGCCGTGATTTATTCACGATACAGCACGGCCTCTCGTACCTTATTGCTCACACATACATATATATATATATATATATATATATATATATATATATATGTCAACGTTGAAAACTGTTGTGCTGCTTAATTTTTTTTTTTTTTTTTTGGAAACTGTAAACCTTTTTTTTTTTTTTTTTTTTCAAAAAAAGTGTAGCATTTATTTGAAAAAAAAAAAACAAATACACACACATACACATATATATATATATATATATATATATATATATATATATATATATATATATTTATATATTTATTTATTTTTTTCAAATAAATTCTGCACTTTTTTTTAATGGAAAAAAAAAAAAAAGGGTTTACAGTTTCCAAAAAAAAAAAAAAAAAAAATTATAATTAAGCAGCACAACAGTTTTCAACATTGACAACAGTGTTTTGAGCAGCAAATCAGAATATTAGAATGATTTCTGAAGGATCATGTGACACTGGAGACTGGAGTAATGATGCTGAAAATACAGCTTTGATCACCGGAATAAATAATAGTTTAACAGATATTCACATAGAAAATGATTGTTTGGAATTGTAATATTATTTCACAATTTTACTGTTTTAAATGTATTTTTAAAACAGCCATGGGGAGTATAAGAGATGTTTCTTTCAAAAACATTTAAAAAAAAAAAAAAAAATTATTATTCAGCCCAAGGTCTCAATGGTAGCGTTTATTCTGCTAAGAAACCTGTGAGAACTTGAGAACTCACTTCATGCATACAACACAAATGACCTTGAGAACACTTGGTTGGATGTCGAAGGAAAAGTGAAGTGAAGCTGTAGCATTACTTGCTTGCATTTGACCGCTTGAGATTCTTTTCATATCGAATGCCCTGAAATTCAATGAATTCAGCTCAATTGGGCCACTTTTTGAAAATTGAGCTAAAAGTGGCCTATTTTACCTGAAATCATCCTACATTTCTAAGTGCGGCTTAAGTGTCCAGATACGATTTGGGATTGTGAAAGGCAAAGCCTGAATGTCTTAGGCTATTTTGATAATGCATTCATCATCTGTGCATGTCCCAATCTGATTGTCCTCACCTGTGCCATCAGGTGTGGAGCGGACGAAGGTGGGGAGCATCTTGACGGCTGCGGTTAGGTTTGTGTCTCGACCCAGTCCTTTATCCATCTCTCTCCTGAAGCGCTTGGACACGTCCATCAGGTTCTCATCGGACAGCCGCATGTGATACAGGTACTTATCCACCTGAAGAAATAAACGAAGTGTGAGTTTTCCTCTGTTCAAGAGTTCAGTTTCTAACTGATTTAATATTTTAGGTATGAGCATATTTTCCATTAAGTTTTACTAATATTTATTTTAATTAATATTAATTTTCACAAATTTTACAGATCTGGAATTCACAACTTTTTTTTCAAAAACCCTGAATAATCAAATAACTATATAAATCTATTTGCAAAAAATTTACAATATATAACCAGAACAACAATGTGCTCGAGTTAACCTTTCACGCTCTGAATTAAACATGCAGTGAGGGACCATAACAGTGCAGCTACCAGTTGGAAATAAATAATGTTCTTTAAAGAGTATACAGTATATATGATGCACGCATTAATCAGTTCTATTCTAAACATAGCCGTAGTCACAAAATGTGAAAAAAAAGACTTGATTTTGTAGCAGAAGGGCTAAAATACACTACCAGTCAAAAGTTTCTGAACAGTAAGATTATTAGTGTTTTTGAAAGAAATCTCTTCTGCTCACCAAGCCTGCATTTATCTGATCTGAAGTACAGCAAAAGCAGTAATATTGTGAAATATTTTTACTATTTCAAATAACTGCTTTCTATTTGAATATATTTTAAACTGTAATTTATTTCTGTGATCAAAGTTGTATTTTCAGCATCATTACTCCAGTCTTCAGTGTCACATGATCTTCAGAAATCATTCTAATATGCTGATTTACTGCTCAAAAAATTTTTTTATTATTACTGTGTTGAAGCAGAGTTTCTTTGAGGAACAGAAAATTCAGAAGAACAATAAAAATCTTTTGAAACATTATAAATGTCTTTATCATCACTTCTGATCAATTTAAAGCATCCTTGCTAAATAAAAATATTAATTTACATCATTTCCTTCCCAAAAAATAAAATTATACTGACTCTAAGCTTTTAATGTTATAAAAGTTTTTATTTCAGATAAATGCTGATCTTTGGATCTTTCCATTCATCAAAGAACTGTTTTAAATATTGATGATAATAATAATAAATGTTTCTTGAGCAGCAAATATTAGAATGATTTCTGAAGATCATGTGACACTGAAGACTGGAGTAATGATGCTGAAAATACAGCGCTGCATCACAGAAATAAATTACAGTTTAAAATATATTCAAATAGAAAGCAGTTATTTTAAATAGTAAAAATATTTCACAATTTTTTCTTTTGCTGTATTTTGGATCAAATAAATGCAGGCTTGGTGAGCAGAAGAGAATTCTTTAAAATAACACTAAAAATCTTACTGTTCAAAAGCTTTTGACTGCTAGTGTACATAACAGGGATGGAACTCAATGTAGCGTTTTGTTCAAAATGTAATCACACTGTCTGGCTCTGCCAATCAAAGACCTGCTTTTCCCTGAAGGCCAGTAGTAACCTGAAACCATCCGCTTATTCTTACAGTCGTGATACCAGCGGAAGAATCTTTCACAAGAAAGGGAAGCTGGAATCTCCCGTACTAGATTTCACTCAAAGGTCAGACGGTGACTTCATCAGAGAAGTTCCTGATTGCGGTTATTTTAGATGAAGAAAGATCCTCAGTAGTCAACATCCCTCCAGACTGTAAAAGAAATGCAGCTTGTTCTCTGAGGTCCGTGGCAGAACATTTAATGACCGACAGCTGCAATTTTAGCTCAATAATGGTTCGATTCTCTGTGAAATAGCACACATTCTGAGGCACAATTCATACAGCTAGCAGATATCTATAGAAAGCATGCTGCGGACAGTATTTACAGTCACACTATTCCATCCCAGCAGGACAAATGGTTTGTCTTGGGAAATACTAAGAACTACAGTGAGATGTGAAACTCGACAGGCTGTTTTTAGAATAAGACAGGGGACAAAAGTGCCATACAGCTGCCCAACATTAGAAACATGGGGGGCAAGATCAGACGGTAAACAAATCAACCTATGCTCCCTAATGCACAGGGCTCCAAAACTACATGCCTGATCCCAAAGAGTCTGAACATCAAAAATACTGAACAAACAACTCAATTACATTTAGTTATTTAGCAGATGCTTTTATCCAAAGCGACTTAAAAATTACAATTAGAAGATTCATGTGAGAAGTGAAAATTTATGTTCTATTATGGTTAAGTGTAAACAAAAATATAATATATATATATATATATATATATAGCAAGACACTTTGATTAACACTGAAAGTACATTATATAACCACTTCAGCAAAAGGAACTATACTTTCATTAAACTAATAGAAATTATACACACACTCACACACACTCTCACACACACTCTCACACACACTCTCACACACTCTCTCACACACACACACACACTCTCTCACAGACACACTCTCTCACTCACACGCGCACTCACACACACACACACACTCACTCTCACTCTCACACACACTCTCTCACACTCACACACACTCACACACTCTCACACTCTCACACACTCACACACTCACACACTCACTCTCTCACTCTCACACACACTCTCTCACTCTCACACACACACTCTCTCACTCTCACACACACACACACACTCTCACTCACACTCTCTCACACTCACACACACTCACACACTCACACACACACACACACACTCACTCTCTCACTCTCACACACACACACACTCTCACACACACACACACTCTCTCACTCTCACACACACACTCTCTCACTCTCACACACTCTCACTCTCACACACACACTCTCTCACTCTCACACACACACACACGCACGCACACACACACACACGCGCACTCACACACACGCACTCTCACACACACAGGCTGGTCACCTTGAATTCAAGGTCCTGTCTCTGTTCTCAAATGGCTCAGTAAATATCAGACTCAGTGAATGAACAGCAAGGCCTAGATTAACTGCATACTGTATATGACAGTAGTACACATAAACGAGTATATAATTATCGTGTTAAGACAGAGATATTTTAATAATCTTTGGTTTAAACTTTAGGAGTAAAAACAGCATTGCAGTTGGTACTTGATTCATTTAATTTCATCTGCTTCAAAAAAAAACAAAAAAAAAAACAAGTCTTTTTGTGGCATTTTTAAAATCAAACAGATATGAAAAATAGGAAATATAATCCTTTGTGCTCATTTAGTGAAAATGATGCCCTGATCATATTAATTTAATAAAATGAAAAGATTTTAATAATGCATTTCATTCTTCCATTCAAATCTACTCAACCACAATGTTAAAAAGATGGTTCGTCTGAAAAAAAAAATACTTTTTTAAAAGCATTTCCAGTGCAAATACATCAATGCTTAGATATCCATCAAATATGATCAGAAGTGTGAGGTTTATATCATACAGATGTATTGGCCAGTATGAAGGCAAACTGATGTTTTTTCAGAAAAGTCAAGAATTCAAAAAATATCCAGTGTTAATTCACCCTATACTGTTTTATAAGTGGTTAAGAACATTGTTCAATTATAGGTCTACAATGCTGCTGAAAAAGTCATTACTTCAATCATTTTTCTGCCCTGTGGTCAATTCTATTCAGAGCTGAACTCCACACCTTTCCAATTACACACCAATTTCAACACCAGCATCACGTTTCACTTGATTTTAACCCCAACACATGCAAGGCCAAACAGCACTTCAGAATGTATTCACACAATGCAGAAGAAAAGAGGATCCTTAAGAGGAAGGCAACTCTTTTCATTTGCACAAGACATTTCTCCACTCTTCAACCCAAGATAAGTGTGTAATAATGTCAGGACTCGAGGAAGGTCAGAGTGTGTGCAATGAATGATCGAAAATGAATCTCAATCCCGGCGGAAATTTTTACCGCCTTCATATACAGACAGCTCCAATAATACAACACTGCAGCAGAAATCAAGCGGATAACTGCTTATACAACCATTACTCTACAAAATCCACAAACACGGACAAAACTGCTTCAAGGTCAGGGCCCTGCTCCAACCTCATATAGCACCTCGACACTTGACACACTTAAAATCAAGCGAGTTTCATTTCATTATACATTTTCTCAGAACTGTTTTTTTAGCTGATATTACATTTCTTTAACCAAATAGTCCCATGGTCATTTTTTACGAAATTTTCAATAGCTAAGTTTCCATTCAAGTTGTGAATTTAACTTGCAGAAAATTTGAATATCATATAAAGCACTTGATAATACGCACCGTTTCCATCGTGAACAAAATTGTCAGTTCCTGAGAAATCAATGCAAAGTATTAAGAATAAAAAAAGAAAACTAAATGCAAAGCGTGTGGCTCTTTTGTCCGACATAATAAATGGCTTGCACCTCAGAACGCTTGGATGAAATGCATCAACGTAAAAGCATCAAGTTATCTCAAGTTTGCAGATGTTTGGGAACAAGAGAGTGTTTGTGTAAGACAGTTCTGGGAGGCAGTTATACCAAATCATTTTGATGACAGGCTTTGGCTCAAGCATTTCAGGATTATTAAAACAACATTTGAGTTGGTGCGCAATGAGATTGCTGCACTGGTGAGTCCAATTATCCAATCACATGATCTGCTGAGACAAAATTGCAAGGTTTTTTTTTTTTTTTTGCATTTCCATCGTTGTTTATGCACGTTTACCCGCCTTGACTGAGCATGTACATTTTTTTAATTCACAGTATGTGCTTCCATCCAGCATTTTTAATGCGCTTTTCAAAAATTCTCAGGCAAATACGTGGATGGAAAGGAATTCAGTGAATCAGGGTGGTTTTGGACATTGCATAATCTATGACGCTTCAGCACTGATGTTCATATTTCTTGCTCTGCCACAAGATTATGTTAAGCATGTTATAATGACTGTATTCCACACGTCACATATTTCTTTCTCTGTAAAACACGAAGATATTTTTAAAACGTCTCAGTGTAGTTTTACCGCCCACACAATTAACGTCAATAAGACCCAGTGTTGTTTAAAGGAACACTCCACTTTTTGGGGGGAAATAGGCTCATTTTATAACTCCCCTAGAGTTAAAGAGTTGAGATTTACTGTTTTTGAATCCATTCAGTCGATCTCCGGGTCTGGCGATAGCACTTTTAGCGTAGCTTAGCGTAGATCATTGAATCAGATTAGATCATTAGCATTTAGGTAACTAGTTATGATATAGCTGGGGACTACTTTCAGGCGCTGCGTAATATCACAGCAAAGTTCCTTGATTATTACGCCGGAATGAGAGTATAGTTCCTAGCCATATCGGCCTAGAAAATCACAACTTTTCATTTTCCATCAGTCTTAGTACATGATGTAACTACAGAAGAGTCAAGCTTTAAATAGGAAAATTATTGAAACTCTTTGGTCATTTTTGAGCGAGATGCTAACGGTCTAATCTGATTCAATGATCTATGCTAAGCTACGCTAAAAGTGCTTCCGCCAGACCCGGAGATCGGCTGAATGGATTCAAAAACGGTAAAACTCAACTTTTTAACTCTAGGGGAGTTGTAAAATGAGCCTATTTTCAAAAAGCCCGCTGATTTTCATGGTTGGAACGTGCATAAGAAAGAAATGCAGAATGGTCGTTGACGTTGTTTATAACCAAACTAAAACAGTGCTGTCAACTCTATTCTCTTACTGTGTGAACATATATTATGTTTTAGCACCTAACACACTATAAACGGTGGCATGTGTAGGAGTGCAGGTGCAAGATGTATAAATATCATGGTAAGAAAACATCTTGTCAGTTTCAGAGATGGCATCTGCTGGTCTGAAGAGTGTTGAGGACATCACAGCAAAAAAGCAGAAGTCAGATGTCGCCGCTTAAGTTGTGTCTTAAGTGTTAAAATAAGTGTTGGGAAGGTTACTTTGGAAATGTAATCAGTTACACAACGTATGACATTTTATAGAGTGTAACTATTTCAATTACTTTAATGAAATAATGTAACCAATTACATTTGATTACTTTTTGATCACTTTTCTAAATTTCTAACAAATGTTTTCAACTTTTAATCATTTTCAAACATTTACACCATGCAGGGTTAACCTTACAGTAGAACTCAGCACTGATTTCTGTCAGACTTTTAAAATCCTTCATCACTTGAATTAAATTATAATAATTATTTTAAAGCACAGCCACAACAAAATCCGATTTTAGCAGCTCTTTTTACTTTGAAATCATTCTGAGGTTAAATACAGGTTTAAAACCACAACAACATATAGTTTATGAAACTGTTTTTGAAATCAAATCTTTGCATAACTATGACAGAAAACACTGGCGTCTAACAGTTAATCTTAAAACAAAAAAGCATACACATAAACCCAAATAGGAAATAAAACAGTTATCGTATAAAAACGTCCTAAACTCCTGAAACACTGGTGTTTTATATTTTCAGTCAGTGCAGTTTGGGAAAGAAATCAATCAGATCTGTATGTGTGTGAAAATATTCATATGTAGCCCCCTCTCGTTAACACTGTAATTTAATTACTTTTTTTCCCCTAAGTGACTGTAACAGATTACAGTTACATTTATTTTGTAATTTCGTAATTCTGTTACATGTAACTAGCTACTTCCCAACACTGGTTACAATGTATCCGAGGCCACTGCAAGGTTTTGTTACAATGAAACACTCTGAAGTCGCGCGAAGAGGAGTGGCACGTGACTGGCAGGGCGCTAGAGTGTCAGGTTACCGTGGCAACGCGCGCTAAAGGTGAGTCGTGGCAGGAAGCGCCACAAAAACTCGCCAGGCAAGTTTCTCCAACATCATTTTTGTGTTCACTATCAATGACTTCTACGGATCATCTTTTCACAGTGACGGCCAGACTCTTGTGATATATAACAGAAACAGAAACGGACACGAGGTTAACATCCGAGGTTATCAACTCCCAAACTACGTAGGCTCCTTGTAAGTCTCCTTGCTTTAAAAACGCGGAAACTGTTGGTTTGCGGCTGACGCGCGGAATTCATGCGTCACGATGTCGGGGAATTTAGGATATGAAATCAATATAACGGGGTATTAATTCAATATGAGATCCCAGAGTCTGGTATGAGTATGATTATGCTGTTATCTTGTGTTAAGTACTTTAACACAGACCTCGCTGTCATAAACACGTGTGTCTGTTCAAGGATGTGAAGCACTCACTATAATAACAAACTAGAATCATAACTGAGCAATAACGCTCTCCACTCATCCATAGGCCTGATTAAGTCGATAAAACGTCGATAAGCCGGCTACTTACTTTCTGGACGTGGTCATGGTGAAGCTCGGTGAAGTAGTATGCCAGTAAATGAGACGCGATCATCGTCTTCTGTCTGCTTTGGGTCTCTTAAACTTCTTAAGTGTGTGCTGGATGTGTTCTCAACTGATTGTAAGTCACTTTTGGCATGTGATCATGTTCTTCAAGTTTCTCAAACTCTTTCTCGGACTTGTGCTATCCGGGATGATGCTGCGAAGTGATGTCACTATTAATTCCTCCCACTTCACACACTAGTAATTTGAGTAGGCTTACGTCACTGAGGTTCTTGCCGCTGATTGGCTACGAGGAAGGCGTGTGAAACTTTAGAGACTTAGGGACGCCCCCTCCTAGACTCTCAAGCTACCACTATAAATATAAAATACATGTATTTTTACATTTATAAAACATAACGTGCGTTGTAAATAATTTTAAATAAACTAAATTAGTTGTTTTGTCATTGGAAGCTCAAGTCAAACACAATGAGATGCGGTTTTTCACACGTGTGTAGAGTTTTATTTGATGTATTTAGGAATAAATGAATGCAATGTATATTTGGTCAAGATTAAGGCTTCATAGTGCTCTTGTTTTCTTGAAAACATCAAAATTAAATGAGTTTTAACTTAAGAATAAGAAAAAAAATGCTAATGGGGTAAAAAAAAAAAAATCAACTTTATTCAAGGGGTAAATATGTTTATTTTTTTACCTCTTGGTTTTGAACATAAATTCACTTAATATTTTATTTATTTATTTGTTTGTTTTCCAGAAAACAAGACTATCTTAAGTCATTTTGCTTCTCAAGTAACCGTTTCTTTATTTAAGGTGAATAAGATAATAATAATAATAATAATAATAATAATAATAATAATAGTTATCGCCTTACTTACCAGCTGATTGATTACATTGATAATTACAAGTTTTCTAAAATGTTAGGTTTAAATATGCAAATGAGTCATTTAATGAAATATGTGCTCATTTGCATACATTTCTAGTACAAAATCTAAACACTGGATGATGTCAGTTTCAAAATTCTAGTTTAATTTTTAATTTTTTTGACATATTAGAGTCAAAAGTTTTTACAGAGGGAATTTTGGGTATGTCATTTTTGTCACTCCATAATTCAGAAAATGCTTAGAATGGACAGAAAACCCTATATTTTCACAATTTTGGGGGATTAAAATGTTATATATAATCAAGCAAATTATATATGAACAAATCCCTCTGTAAAAACCTTCAGGATATAGACTATAGGAATAAAAATGTAAAGTTTAGTGTGTGTAAGTGGAGATTTATGGCTCGGTGTAGGTGAAAAAAAACTCATTTTGAGAAAACGGCCTTTAAAAATATGTATTATAATTGAAATCTATTGACACAAATAGATAAAGTGCTATAAAAGAAACACTTTGGATGTTTTCTTTCCACTGGTCTGAAAAAAACACTTTATGAAAAACCAAAAAGCCCAAAATCTCAAACTTGACAGGTGCATGAAAACAGTGTTTTTGCCTGCAGTGTCTCCCCTTAAGAATGGATAGATATTTGTACTGAAAAACCACCATTGTAAGAAAACTACTTTTTATGTGAAGAATTTATAATCAATTCAGTTCTCATAATTTAAATAATCCATATATTGTCTGTATAACTTGACCCAATGTAGATGTGCAACTAGGCACGTCTCCTTTAGAGCATATTTCTTAATTACCAGCAATAGATTCATCATGACTATTTTTCTCTGCAGCAGCGTCTTGATTTCAAGTCTTGTGTTTGTCCACCCACACATTTGGGGAAGTTAGATGTTTTAGCTCATATATATCATAGATCCAAACTAGGAAGAGTTCATAAGGTCAGAAATCCCTGGAAGTGTGAATAAACTGAGTGTTATTAAAAACCGTGTGACCATCTGTTACAAACCTGCCATGGGATTTGTTGCCAGATTTGATATATATTCATTATAATTACATATACATCACATGCCATTCTGTCACAGTCTTTCCTAATCTGAGATTTGGCCAAAGCAGTGAGATTGCGTGTAAGTTCATTATTGAGACAGACTTTAGAAATACATGCAACAGCACTTCTGCTCATTAGACTTGAGTCAGTATGATTATAAATTCACAGAAAGTCTTTGGAGCGAGCCGGTCCTCTGTTTTCTGACGTCCCACAGACGCATTAATGTAAGACAGCAGCTGATCAGATTCCAAACCTACGAATGCGACTCAATTGTTCACAAAACCATAGGACACCTACAGCCTCTTGCATGAAACACACAAACCCACTTTCTGAATATTTCTCAGTTTTTGTGCCGTAAAATCAATGTTGGCTTTTTTGTTTATCCAGTCACTTATTTATATATTTTTATTTACATGAGTCGTTTCTTCTCCATGGCAATACGTAACTACTAATATGCAACATACACTATATTGCCAAAAGTATTGGGTCGCCCCCTTCTAATGAACAGGTTTGACTACTTTAGTAATTTCTAAGAGTACAAATCTTAATGTTAAAGCATATAATGATATTCTAGGAAATTAAAGTTTCTAATATTATAGCTAACAGTTTCAACAGACCCTTTTCTATTCTAACATGACAATGTCTCTGTGTATAAGACAAGGTTCAAAAGAAAATGATTGATTGAGTCAGTGGGAAGAACTTGAATTGGCCTGCATAAACAAGTCCTAATCCCAGTTGAACACTGGCTCTGGTGTGACTGTAAATGCAGACCTTGAGCCAAAAACTCATCACCAAACACCAATGACTTGTATAGACACTATAAGGACAAAAGTATTGGGACACCCCTTTCTTTAGAACAGAAAAAGACACTAAAAAAACTGTGGCAACAACGACGGGAACATAATTCATGTATTTAAAAACTGTATTTCCATCTCTGTTGCAACAGTTTTGGACGTGTCTAAAATGACTGTACCCATATGTACAAGTGATTGGTGTTTAGTGATGAGTTTTTGGCTCAAGATCTGCATTTACAGTCACACCAGAGCCAGTGTTCAACTGGGATTGGGACTTGGCTTTCTGCAGACCAGTCAAATTCTTCCACACTGACTCAATCAATCATGTCTTTTTGAACCGAGCCTTATACACAGAGACAATGTCATGTTAGAATAGAAAAGGGTTTTGTCCAAACCATTGCTATAATATTAGAAGCACACAATTTCCTAGAATATCATTATATGCTTTAACATTAAGATTTGTACTCATAGAAATTACTAAAGTAGTCAAACCTGTTCATTAGAAGGGGGTGCCAATACTTTTGGCAGTATAGTGTATATGACTTTTTGGAAATTTAGCCTATATTTTTGTTCTATATGGTTTACCTGCTGAAAAAATAAAATGCAATTTATTTCCTAAAAAGTGTTCCTTAAAAATAAACAATTAAATTGTGTCACATAGTCATGAATGTCTTCTTTGATGATGAATGCAATTGTTTCATAAATAAAAAGAGAAAAAGACAAAAAGCCTCTTTGAGCTTTGTCTCCAAGGCATGGAAAAATAAGACATTAGCCCATGAGTAATTGTGAATTTGGGAGCTATATATATAGATCATATTTTATTGACTCTCACACCGTCATTCAAGTGTTTGATGGACATGTTTGATGATTTCATGATGCATCATTTACTGTGTTGGACTTAGGTGTGGTTTTATGGCTTTAACCGGAAAGTAATGAAGCTGAACGGGATGTTTACACTCCACACAGATATTCTTATGAATGAACTTTGCTAGGAATATTTCCAGCAATATTAAGAGACTCTGAAGTAAAATACATAATTAAGCATAAGTATGCAGTGTCTTTTTTTAACCACAGTGCATTGCACAAATGACTCAAGCAAAAGACGCATTTCCATGTAACTGATTCACAAAGGATTTTTTTAAAGCGGTGATAAGTTTCCTGAGAAATAATGCGCTTGTTTGTGTGCTTGTGTAATTATCATCAGTGAACATATATATACATTCATGACCAGAGACGGTTTCACTGAATGAAGAAGTGGAGATAGATTTTGAAGTGTCTTTTGCTACCAAATGAAAGGGAAGAAAGGCAAAAATAAATAACAATGCATGCATGAAGATACAAAGTTTATGCAAATGCAATCTGCTCCATTCATGTTTGTATTTTGTATGCTGAAAAAAATATGAATGGCCTGACATTAACAGCTTTCAGATGGGATGTTGTTGTTGTTGTTATTCAGTAACAAAATTAAAAATCTTTTGCTAAGATTTTGTAAACAAAGGAAAAACTGAAAGTCAGGCTGGTTAAGTTATTGGACAAATTATTGTTTGTTATTATTATTTCTCATAACAATGCATTATTATTATTATTATTATGTGCAATGTTATGCTGATATGATTTATGATGTTATTAGATAGATTAATTTCAGTGCCAGCAGAATAAGAGCTTAACATTCAATCACATCACAATCACAAGTCTTCAAAAAAGTTTCAGTGGAGAGAAATGCATTGAGAGAAAGATATCTAGCGCCATCTAGCGGTCAGATCCCGATATTGCAGCCAATCATCGCAGGTGCAGGGGGCGGAGTTTGCGCACAGGTGGCATGAGTTTGAAATAGATTTTTTTCATCAGTAAATTAGCCGACTTCTAGACCAATAGATTTTACAATATGATCCATTTAAATGCTGTGTGTCTTCACACCAGAGCCGGCCCAAGGCATAAGCGAACTAAGCGGCTGCTTAGGGCCCCCGTGGCCATCAGAGGGCCCCCAAGAGTAGTCTACATGAAATGACCATTTATTTTATTTTATTTTATGTTCGTGATATATGTCAATGATATAGAATATATAAAGGTGCAATATTAAATAATTAAATATTCTATACATATCAGTTTATTATTTCCATAGTACGCCATGGCAAGACAATGAATGAGTATAAGCATATGCACCGGACGCTGCCGTGTGGATCTGTCGGATTAACATCAAGTAAATTCACCTATTTCTCCCAAAATACATGAAAGTAAGTGGTCAGTTAGCTGGGAGAAAAACAGAGTAAATTTATAGTAACATAATGTGTATTTGATAGGAATAAAACATGTCGTCCATTAATTGAAAAGATTATTATTGCTGCTTTCAACAGAAATCAGCGTGTAGCCTATTTAACAAACTAAATGTGTTTTTTTTTTTACTTAACTGAAGTGTATTTAAATGTCTGAAACCTAAAATAAACTGTATTTGGTTGAAAACACTGAACAGTTATGAAATATGAAAAGCACAGAGCGCGTCTTTTTTATTTTTTTCTGAGCTCGTCTTTCTCTGGCTCAGCGCCAGCCAAAGCGTGGCGTGTCAAAGGGTTAAAATCAATAGCGTTTTGGGGATGGAGGGGGGACAAATTCAGCATGGGGGTTTTGTGGCACAAATCAGAGGTGCGTTTCTCAAAACCACTGTTAGCTTACTATGGTCGTTATTTCCATTGAACTCTATTTGTAACGACAGAACTTGCGACCATAGTTGCTTTTGGGAAAATACACCCCTGGTCAGATCAGTAAAAATAACTTTCCTGGGTATATATTTTTGTTATAAAAATAAGCTTCTATTTCATAAACTGATAACAGCTTAACATTATTTACCTCAGCCTACATTTTGCATCTTTGCTATTATATTCCAATATCATTATGCCTCAATTATTAGATATAAATTAAGAGTTGTTGTTTTATATAACCCCCCCCCCCCCCCCCCCAAGTAGTTTAAATCCAAACACAACTTTATCCATTAGTGGAATGAGGTAAAACTACTATACAAATCTCTATTTTATTTATTTTATTATTATTATTATTAATTTTTTATTTATTTTTTTGACGCATTTTATTTATTTTCAGGTTCGCTTTTAATTTATTTTGACATTTTAAGTTTAGTTTTATTTTGGGTTCTGCTCAACCAAGTCTGAATATGCTTGGTTATATTTTGGAAAGTGATTATGTCCTTGTTTAGTAGTTGTCATCGTCAGTGGTAAAAGCATTCTGAGATGGAAACATCATTTGTCTTGCAAAAATTAATGTTGAGAATACATATTTTGCCCATGCAGCTTGAAGATGAGATTGAAATATTGACCAAAAGTGACATTCACCTTAAAAGCTGGGTTATACATTTAAAGAAAAGAAAAGAAAGAGTCTGAGGAGCGGTGTTTTTAAAAAATAAGTAAATTTAAATTTTAAAAAAAAAAAGGCATGGCGAAAGCTCTTTTCATCTCTTCTGCAGTACAGCTCCTATTGAGCTCCATTTGCTTCACATGCAGACTTCATTCAGTCTTTTTGTTAACCTCAGCGTTAGATGTGTATTACTGGTTTACATAAGGTTTTAATGTAAAAATCTCTCATTAACTTGCTATTCAAAGCCTCAGGGCCTTCATGCATTAGCTGGAACATTGTTCTGCTGCCTTCTCTGTACTAGTATTTCCGTCAGTAAAAGCATATCTAGTTTAATAATTATAGCTTTGACAGAATTAAATGTTCAAATTGCACATTTAAGACTAATGAATATGGAATTTTTTTTTATTTTATTTTTTTTTAAAGCTGTAATGGACAGTTGTTTCTGTTGTAAAGCCTATGTTCTTTCTGAATGGAAGCTCTCTGGATTCAAATTATACAATTTGCAATTATGGAAATTAATTAAGGGTGTGTAATTAGAGAGACTAGCGGACTTTCTCAGAGTTGATCTGATGCATTATGGCACTTTTGTTTTAATTAGTCCTTGATGGTCATTCACTGTGATGCATTTCAGTGTTTTCAGCTCACTGTAGTTTTAATGCATTTAAAGATGCTTTGTGGTTTATTAGTCAGAAATTGTAAATGAAGTTTTAATCACTTTTGCAAAATTAAAAATGTTAATGGGATATAAGGATGTTTGAGATGGTCCTGAAATATCTTTGTCAACACTTCTACCGTGTGTGTGTGTGTGTGTGTGTGTGAGTGAGTGAGTGAGTGTGTGTGTGTGTGTGTGTGTGTGTGTCACATCTTGTCAGTTACTGAATTTACTTTATTTACTTATTTATTTTTGTGTATGTGTGTGTGTGTGTGTGTGTGTGTGTGAATATAATATACTATAAAATAATAATCATAAAAATATATATATATATATATATATATATATATGAAGAGTTCAGATGCAAAAGCTTCTAAATGCTGTCTGAAATTTTATAAAATGAGCATTTTTATCAGGCCCCTATATTTATTTTCAGTTATTTCACTTTAACTGCACAGAAAAGAACCTATAAATTGCCATTAGAGTAAAATTACTGAACCTAGCAGCCTGATAAAATGCTGATTTTAGATGAGAATTTCAGATGGCACTTGCATCTGAACATACACTCACTTATGTATTTATTTATCAGTCACTCAGTGAGAAGCGTTCTGCGACGTTGGCAGCAGTGTGTGGAGTCTGAACAGCATGTTCTCGTACCTGCGGCGTATCGAGCCGGTGATGCCTCGAGACAGAAAGCCCAGTAAAGTGGACATGCTGAAGGCTGCGACCGAGTACATCCGGCTCCTGTCAGCCGTGCTCAAACACACCTCTGCCACCGTGAGTCATTTATTCCTGCTACACTTCACTCCCTGCTGTACTGCAAGATATTACAGGGTTTTTATTTATTTATTTATTTTTGGGCAGAGTAATGGGGATGCAAATGTTTTGCTGGAGGCTGGACTCAACTGCTCCAGCTTGGAGACTGGCTGCTCTGATCTCTGGAGCGTGGAGGATGTGAGTTCTGTAATTGAGAAGTCCAAAAAAAGTGCTTTAAGATGCAGTATTAAATGCTTGCATTCTGATGCTATGATGGGGATAACACTATAGTTCAAAAGTCTGGGGCTGGGAAGATATTTTTTGCATCTTTTTCAAAGATGCACAGTAAAACTGTGAAATCTTACAGTCTGAAATAACTTAAATTTATAAAATGTGTGTGATTGTGGAGAGGGAAAAATCGGCTTCATTTCATTCAGGCTGAGCAGAAATATGCTGTTAGGTGCAGATGCTGATTTTTATAGCTTTATAAATGAGTGAGATTTGTAATAAGAAACTCTGGTAGCTTGTCATGTAAATCAGTGATCAGTCTTTAAAACACCAACAGAATACTTAATAATCATAAAATGTGTATAAGTTTCAGCTGTCACTCTAAATTTCCCAACAATATCTTGGTAAAATGATTTTTAAATGCTTGGTTTTATGGTCAAAGCTCTGTAGTTTTTAATGTGGGGGGCAAAAAAAAAAAATATATATATATATATATATATATGTCATCCCATTAAGAGTCTCTATGGATAAGCCAGTAAACCTAAGTTTACTGTAGTAGTAAGTTATAATATAAATTAAGGTTAAACAAATGCTTGCTTGCTTGCTTGCTTATGTGAAAAGACCGTGTACCATGATCTAAATGAGGACATTTGCAGAAAGACACTAAAAGGCCTCTTACTTTCTGAACAAATCAGTGATCAGACAGAAGGCATGATTGTGTGCAAACCTGTTTTGATCCTGTTAATAAATTAAACTCATCAGAAATGTCTGTATCAAACACATACAGTAGGCTTCTTAGGGTTAATTTCTTTCAAGACCCGTTCCTCCTGACCTCAAGCTTGGAATGGTATTGGTTTTGGTTGGGTCAGCGCTGGTCTCCATCTCGTCGTCAGGTCCTGGAGTCGACGTCGAGCCCCTTTCTCTCTGAGAGCGTGACGACGGCAGCGGATGATGACCTCGATCTCAGTAACATGACGGTGCAGTGTGTGGTACCCATGTACATCGTTCAGGTCGGCTCAGAACAAGCTCTGCTGACCAGTGCGCTCTCGTCTTAGGTGCCTCCGATCACTGACATCTGCCTCTTCATGTGCCATTTGTCTCTAATATTAGTAATTTTACTAAAACATGTGAAATGTCAAGATTGATGGTTGATTTGATTCTGAACTGTCATGAGACTTTATTTTGTTGTATATATTTCCTCATAAGAGCAAACTTGTTTACATATGGGAGAAAATGTATATGAAGTTTGTTGAGTCTTTGTTTTGCAAATGTAAATAAATTGTAAATAGTAATTCATTTTTACAGAACATGAATGTTTTCAACATCAACACAAAGAAAGGAAACGATTTTAATAAGAAATCGTCAGAGCTGGATAGATTACTTACAAATTGCAGTCCTTTACTGGTTACGATACACTTTTTAGATTACTTTAATCAAACTTGTTTTAAACTTGCATTAAATGTACTGTGTTGATATAAAAGAGCAAAGAGAAAGAAAATAAATTCCTTTTTAATCAACATAAAATTCATTGCATATTACATTACACCAGGGTTTGCCAAACTGGGCTCAAAGAACTGCCGTGAGTTTGCGATTGGATAAAAAGCTAATAATTAATTCAATCTTAATGTACAATTTAAAAAATAAAAAAATTCAAACCCTTGAAAACTAAGGATTTAAGTAGCTTACCTGCATCATGTGACCATTAACCAACGTCGGAGAACTGCAAACGTGAATGTGATTCAATTAAAAAAAAAATTTAAATTCCAAAAAAATTTGGGGAATTTTTTTTTTTTTTTTTTTTTTTTTTTTTTGTGTCCAGGCTTCCATTTATAAATTTACTGCCATTGTGTGAATAACATGCATGTAATCCATAAAAAGTAACTAATCATATAAGCTTTTTTAAATGTATTATACTCCAATACAAGTACTAAATTTTTAAAATCTGATTACGTAATCCGGGTTACATGTAATCAATCAATACCCAGCACTGGAAATTGGTAGTAAATTTAACCAATAACTACGAAGATATGACAAGTAACACATTAAATCTTGATGTGGAAAGACTAATATTTTCTTGTGAATACATTATGGGAGTAGGTTTATTTACAACTTTAATTTTATTTTTTACAGTGAAGATTAAAAGGCATATGGGTCAATGACAAATACTGATGTTTAAGATGGTCTTTGAAAAGTCTTATTCGTGTTGATCTCATAGTTGAAATCATGAATTCATAATATATTCAGATTCAGCAAATCTGAAAAGACTTTAAAACTCTTCTACAATGTGTAAAACATACTGAAATACAGAAATTCCTAATCTTAATCATTTGAAATGACAATTATTTTAAAATTATATTTGGAAAAATTATTTTATTGTAATATTTTATTGCATTGCTAAGAACTTCATTTGAACAACTTTAAAGGATATTTTCTCAATATTTAGATTTTTTTGCACCCTCAGATTCCAGATTTTCAAATAGTTGTATCTCAGCCAGATATTGTCCTATCCTAACAAACCATACATCAATGGAAAGATGATTTATTCAGCTTTATGTATAAATCTCAGTTTCCAAAAATTTACCCTAATGACTGGTTTTGTGCTCTGTTCATCAATAAGCTACTATATAGCGTTTATACTTTGACCTCACAAAATCTATTTGATATTTAATTATATGCATGAGTCGTACTTTTTTGTTCTTTTTAAATAGGAAAATGAATCATCGTTTAAGAAAAACCACGTGACCCTTGCTGCTTGTAATATCAGTGAAGCACCAGCAGGTGGCGCCAGCGGCCGCGTCTTCAGTCCGCAGCTGCATCATTCAGCAGGGACAGACGTCCAGAATAAAGCATCTGTGATCCGACAAATCCACACCATTCGTTGCTCCGAGCTGGAAAACCTTCCGACTGTTTTCCTTTCATACACCTGTGCCAGTGTTTCTCCGCTGCAGCCGAGCAAAGCCAGGGTTCTGGTGAAATCCTCGCAGGAGCTGGATGCAGACAGCGGGGAGGTGATGAATCTGGCAGGCGTGGTCGTGGGCTGGTCCAGCCTGCCATAAACGTCAAAAAACAGAGGGATGCGGAGGTCTAGGAGAACACAGACCCAAAACAACACCGTTCATACTGGGAAAACGAGCCTAATTATCGATCGCTAGGTTTTCACACATTGCATTGCAGATTCCCAGGGCGTCTGTGCGCGCAAAGGACAAAGAGGAGAGGATGTTGTAAGGTACGCATCTCTTGCCTCATTTTTCCATCACTATTTAAATCAATATCTGAGTTTTCCAGGGATTTAATCAGTGCATGCACATGAAGGAATTTCAGACTCCACGCATGCATCACATCAATGCTGGATTGCTATGATATTGTATGAGCGCGCGAATATCCTATAATAATGATTCATTACACCCTCCCTCATCAGTAAGAGCACTGGACAAAATGCAATGTGAATTGTTTAAATATGCATGCTGATGCATGCTACTATTATTAAAGCGTGTTGTCTTGAAGGCCCTGGAGCCTTGATTTACGCGTTAATGAAGGCATGATGCTTCTCGTGTAGACTGGAAACCTGTTTCTGTTTTATTTACCCCTCATGTTGGAGTATAATTTCTCCCCAGTATAGTTGATGGTGTGTTATGGTTATGGTGCTGATGCTGCGGGGCTCGTGTTGTTGCTAGGCAGCCGCGTACAGGCCCGAAAGAACACATAAGAACCGATTATAATACTTTATCAATGAATGGATGTATAAATGACTCCATTATGCCCTTTTAGTATCACCCTCACAGTTAAAAGCTGCTTTTGTCGCCCTCTGTTCCATCAGCCCCTTTCACAGCAGTTGAGAGGGTGTTGTTTTGCTCTGGAAGAGGTGGGTGTGACACATGAGTCTTTCTTTCTCGCTGGAATAAGAGCTCTGGAGAGAAACAGAAGATGGCACAGCCCTCTCTGCTCAGTCTCCAGCGCTCCTAAAACCTCTGCCAAACAGTCTATAGAGCATAATCAAATGACCCGTTTTTATTAGGGTTGGCTGACTACTTTTCTTTTTAATTAACTTCTTGAGCACTTAATGGATATTATGATAATGTATTCATTAAATTTGCAGTTTTTCATGAGGTTCAGCTGCAGGGGGAATGGAATTGAGGGGGTTGTGAAGTATGTAATAGACTTATTCCAAATATACACTTGGCACAGAGGCTTAATTTTGCTTTAGATCATAGGTTGTCCAGATTTTAACACTATGAATGGTAAAAACCTTCATCCTGTAGGACTCCAAACTTTTTTGTCAGCCGAACAACTCTGACTTAAAATATTTAGTCCCCCCTGAGATTTTGTTCATTTAAAATATTTAACAACACATTCACATGTTCTCTGCACTCTCAACAACAACAAAAAAAAGTACAAAAGCTGTCACTGGGGTGGTACCTTTGTACTTTATTTACTCCTAATAGGTGCATATTAGTACCTCAAGTATGCATATTAGGATCCAAATTGTAAATATTAAGGGATACTGCCTCAGTGACAATTTTTAATTTTTTTGAGTGTGACATCAGCTGATGGTCACGTCACACAGATAAACACACAAAATATTTCATCTTGTATTTGGTTTTTGTATTTGATTTTAATATTGCATTTTTATTATTTAATAATTATATTATACACCCTGCAGCTCAGACCCTGGTCTAAAATATTTGTAAAATACTTTTAAGAACATAAATGTGTCCATGGAGCACAAAAGCAGTCTTCAGTAGCACAGGTATATTTGTAGCAATAGCCAAAAATACATTGTATGGGTCAAAATTATCCATTTTTCTTTTATGCCAAAAATCATTAGGATATTAAGTAAAGATCATGTTCCATGAAGATATTTAGTAAATTTGCTACTGTGAATATATCAAAACTTCATTTTTGATTAGTAATATGCATGGCTAAGAACTTCATTTGAACAACTTTAAAGGTGATTTTCTCAATATTTAGATTTTTTTGCACCCTCAGATTCCAGATTTTCAAATAGTTGCATCTCAGCCAAATATTGTCCTATCCTAACAAACCATACAGCAATGGAAAGCTTATTTTCAAAAAAAAATTAGCTCATTTTCAAAAAAATTAGCTCAGTTTCAAAAATTGACCCTAATGACTGGTTTTGTGGTCTAGGGTCACAAATAAATGTAATTTAACATGCACTTTAATGTTAACTGTCTGTCTTTTTAAACTAAAGTGACTGTATGTACTTGTATTTCAATTATGACAACTCTCGGAATGAATTTCACCAGTATTTATTAGTAAGCATGGAATATACATAGGCTTGGTCTTGGCGGACTAGATCTGCTATGCTGCTGCTGCTGAAGGAGTAGGAGTATATCTGAAATGCACATGAAACAGTGACTTGAATTCAGACTGCTGCAAGGAAAATAGAGAGAACCCCCCGAGCAGATCTAGGCAGGTGGTGCTGGGGAAGGTGGAGGGTTAGCGAAATCCCATGGCGCGCTGCAATAAACTGATTCAATACAGTCAGGAAAAAATAGGTTACATAGAAACAAACAAATGATTGGATGAAGCTATCGGCTTTAAGTAAACCAATCAGCTGCTCAGAAGAGTTTCATGACTGAACTATATATTTTTGTGACTTTGGAGCCTCTTACAGTGAAGTGAATGGAATTTGCTGTCGTAAATATATCGCAGTGTAGCTGTACATGTGCATTTGTTGATGCTATTTTCGCAGAATTTTGGTACCAGCTCACCAAATTTTAACATACTCCAAGAACATACATTTGGAGGAAGTTGGGAAATAAACAGAAGCCATTCACCTTTTTAGAAGTTGATGTTCAATCAGAATGATTTTCAAAATGATATTTCAAGGATAAAAAATATACAGTGCTTTAACGTAACCCACAAGCTACAAAGAGATAAAGTAGAGAAGTGAATGTGTATTATTATGGCCATTTAGATTATCATGTTGTCACATTAAAAAATGGATTTCATAATGGAAATGACTTTGTCAAGTTTGTACACAATGTTGTCTAACTATCTTGCCTCATAAGACCAAAAAATAATCAAACATAGGGGAAAAAAGCATGCTTTGTGTGTGGATTAAGTATGGAGTTGGGAACACACATAGAGCCAGAAAGAGTAGGATTAAATCTCCAAACAAGGCTAAACTTGCATAGAAATTGCTTTTTTATTCTGTTGAAAATGCATTCCACTTCATGATTGGTTTTTAAAAGCACGCCTGCATTTTTGGTTGTTGTGGGTGACTGAGTTGTCAGTGCATTATGCAGAAGTGAACGCACCCAGAACCACACATTAACTTAATTATAAGATTCGTCTAAAATCAATCCAACATCACTTTAAGCATTATACATCTTCCTCATATACTTCATGCTCTCTCCCCACTTCCTCCAAGCATTAATGTCTGTCAGTGGAGGAGAAAGCCCTCATCCGGTCAGGAAAGCTCTGTTTC
>JAFVLL020020237.1:0-5000 GCA_021397915.2 Tor tambroides | reverse complement strand
TCCTTTCCTTTTTCTCTGTTTTCTTTCTATCCCCTTCTCCTCTGTCCCACGCTGGGAAGAAGAAGAAGATGAGTAGAAGTCCCACTCCTAAAGGGACTCCGGTCCAGCACAGTCCTGTAGACGGAGAGTGTCTGGAGGGAGAAATGATGCAGTCTCCGCAGCAGTCCACGCCGTCCAGCGGCCTCAAGAAGCGCGTCTCCAGTCTCCTGCAGAGCCCTGTGAGTCATCAAGTCTGCGCTAATGAGCGAAGCTTATATATTTGCGTTTGAGAATCGACTCAGATTTGTGTTTATAGCCTTGGGGGCTGAAAGAGGACAGCACTGATCATCTAGTTTTGCCGCAGCTTTGATTCCAGATTTTTCCCCGTTGATGTTTTCCATAAGGGTTCAAACCAACCGCTTCTGAGAGAAACCACAAAATTACAATTCAGAGAAAGAGTATGAAAATCTGAACAAAAAGACAAAAATTATGAAAAAATAAATAAATAAATAAATATATATATATGTGTATGTGTGTGTGTGTGTGTGTGTGCACATATAAGCATATTAAATTGATTGCATCATTTGCGATTAAAAATAATAATAAACATTATTTACTGGATGATGATAAATAATGTTTTTTTACTAATATTTCAATAATAATATATAAAGAAAATTGAATATATTAGTAAATTATTATTATTATTATTATTATGTAAGATGACTAATATTATTATAATTATTTGAAGAAACCAGCTCAGATTTCCTCAGATATGCGATATATTTTCTATGCATCATTATAACATTTGATTTAGAGTTAAAAGTATATAAAAATCTAAACAAAACAGCAAAAATCAAGTGGAAAAATGGCATACAGAAAATAATAAAATAATACAGAAAATAATAAATATTATATATTTTATTTTTTTATATTTTAATATTATATTAAGTATTTAAATTATAATGTTAATATATTAATAAAATTTAGTTTATAAATAAAATAATGATAAATATTATTATTATTATTATTATTATTATTATTATTATTATTTGAAGAAAACTGCTCTGTTTTCCTCAAATATGCAATATATTTTAATTGAAGCATTACAACATTTGATTTTAAGTTAAATATATATGAAAATCTAAACAAAAATAATCACAGTAACTAAAATTTAATACAAAACTGTTAACTTAGAGTCTTTAATTGTAAGTATGTTTGAAATTAATATATAATATATAAGTAGTTTAAGAGTGCAGGGAGATTTGTGCTTAATATTATAATAATTATATTATAATATATGTAATTAATACTATTATATATATATATATATATATATAATTATTATTATTATATTTGTGCAGTTAATATATTTTAAAATATTTATCTGAGCTCCTGCTATTTATGTTTTGAAGGTTTTAGATATTATCAACCATCAATACATTTCCCTGCAGAGAAAATGAGCGAGGTTTGTACTTCCAGGATCCTGCTTTTGCTCTCTGATGGGAATGATATGATAATAAGTGAAGTTGAGGAAGAGATATAGGCTTTCAGAAAGCTCCCTGAAACAGCAGGTCTGTCATCTTCACTGGTCTGCCTCTTTCATTCTCCTGTTCTGTCCACCCTTTAGTGTCCTGCCTCCAATCCCTATGTCCTCTCTCCCCTTCCCCCTCATTAGGTTCCCAAAGATATGATTATCTCCACAGCTCAGATATAATCTGCCCTGAATCACCACAGACAGCTGCAGCTGTAGAGAGAGAGATAGAGAGACACTGAGAGACAGAGAGAGAGAGAGGGAGAGATAGAGAGGGAGAGAGACATAGAGAGGGAGGGAGAGAGAGAGAGAGAGAGAGACACTGAGAGAGAGAGAGAGAGAGAGAGAGAGAGAGAGAGAGGGAGAGAGACATAGAGAGAGAGAGGGAGAGAGATAGAGAGGGAGAGAGACACTGAGAGACACAGAGAGAGAGAGGGAGAGAGACATAGAGAGGGAGGGAGAGAGAGAGAGAGACACTGAGAGAGAGAGAGAGAGAGAGAGAGGGAGAGAGACATAGAGAGACACAGAGAGAGAGAGGGAGAGAGATAGAGAGGAGAGAGACATAGAGAGAGAGAGAGAGAGAGAGGAGGAGGGAGGGAGAGAGAGAGAGAGAGAGGGAGGGAGGGAGAGAGACACAGAGAGAGACAGAGAGAGAGGGAGGAGAAACACAGATAGCGCAGGGAGTTTTTGGTGTTGCTGCAAAAAAATAATAAGCACTCAGAACGGAGGGAACGTGTTGAATGAAGGACAGAAGTGAAGAGGTCAATTCATTCTCTCTTTCTCTGTTGTGGACGGTACTGGAACTGTTTGTTGGCGTATGTTCACCAGTGTATTGGTTTGACGTCTGTCTTTGTATTTGTGCTGCATTCAGCTCTTCAATATGTGGGCAGTTGATATTATTTAATGCTTAATGTAAAACTTAAATTTTTTTGATTCTAATGTCTAATTATTACAGTGCTTACAAGATCAAGCTATTGATATTCGTCAAACACGGTATAGTTAGAGCTTATTAAAAACATGTTCTTCAGCAGTTGATCCAGCTTGAACTGCTTAACGCAAACGACTCAACTCTATTCAGACTTTCTGGTTATTTCAGCTAGTTAGTTTTACTAAGTTAAGATTATTTTTGCATGTATATTTAGCCATGTAAGTTTCCTAAAGACTATCATGGTATGTGTTGATTATCATGTAGAAAAGTAAAAGTTAAAAAAAGGCTTTGAAAGACGAGTCTAATGCAGTGTTTCATTTAAATATTACAAAGACTTAAAAAGTTAACTTGTGAAACTTCAATACTGTTTTTCTAGATTGGAAGCACTGCTATTTTCTTAAGAAAATGCTAATCTGGTTTCTGTATACATTAAGTTTTTTTTTACATTATTCGTGGACTATATTCTACTGTTCAAAACTTTTTTTTAAAGAAATTAATACTTTTATTTAGCAAAGATGCTTTAATTTGATCAAAAGTGTCAGTAAAACCTTTTATATTTTTACAGAAAATTATTTCAAATAAATGCTCTACTAAAAACTGTTCATTAAAAAAAACATGTATCGCAGTTTTCACAAAAATATGAAGCAGCACAACAGAAATGAGCATTTCTTGAGCATTAAATCAGCATATTAGAATGATTTCTGAAGATCATGTGATACTGAAGACTGGAGTAATGATGCTGAAAATACAGCTTTGATCACAGAAATAAATTACAGTTTAACAGATACTGAAATAGAAAGCAGTACTTTTAAATTGTAATAATATTTCACAATTTTACTGTTTTTACTGTATTTTTTATTAAACGAATGCAGCCTTGATGAGCAGAATGGTCTGCTTTAAAAAAGTAAACATTTAAAAAATCAAACTTTTAAGCAGTAGTGTGCATTTTCATGGTACTTTTTTAAAATTCATGTATCACACACTAAAAAAAAGGTAAGTTTTTAAGGTAAGTGGTTGCAAACAATTTATTTTAGCTACAAACATGTTGAAAGTTAGTCAGCTAAATTTGTTTATTTAAATGTAGCTAAAATAAATTGATTGCAACCACTTACCTTAAAAAAATTGTTAAATTTAATCAATCTTTTTTTTCAGTGCACTGCATTTCAATGGACCATTTAAGTGAAATGTGAAAGGGGCAAAAAATATTAGCAGTTGCATTCTGTAATGAAAACACAAAATGTTCGCCTTTACTTGTGTGTGTTGTGTAGCTGAGAATGTGTTTTGTGTGTTTTAGTCCTTCCGAGAGGAGCTGGATGTGTTGATTCAGGAGCAGATGAATAAAGGAGAAAGCTCCTCCAATCTGTGGGCTCTCAGACAGATCGCAGACTTCATGGCCACTCACGGATCCCCGGCCTCGCTGCCCATCTCTCAGTCCAGTGCGTAACACATCATTTACAAACCATTCACTCAGAAGCTTCTTCTGCTTGTGTTTCAGAGATAAAGCATGACGTGTTTACATTGCATTACATGCATGTAAATACAGTACGTATTCCTCTGCTTAGTGATTTCTTTCACTTGTGAAATCATGCATATTGTTGGCAAATATAAGACAAAAAATTATTCTTCCTTTTAAAAAAAAAAATAGAATATATGTGTCCCTGGAGCACAAAAGCAGTCATAAGTAGCACAGGTATATTTGTAGCAATAGCCAACAATACATTGTATGGGTCAAAATTATTTATTTTTCTTTTATGCCAAAAATCATTAGGATATTAAGATCATGTTCCATGAAGATATTTAGTAAACTTCCTACCGTAAATATATCAAAACTTCATTTTTGATTAGTAATATGCATTGCTAAGAACTTCATTTGAACAACTTTAAAGGTGATTTTCTCAATATTTAGATTTTTTTTTGCATCCTCAGATTCCAGATTTTCAGAATTGCAAATTTACATCTAGAGTTTACATCTTGCAATTTTGATTTTCTTTTGTTTCCTCCACACAATAAAAGATCAAATTGGTAACTTTAACTTATATCACAATTCTGACTTTGTCTTGCAATTGCAAGTTTATATCTCACAATTCAGACTTTTCAGTAACGCTTTATTTTAATTCTGAGTTTATAATTCTGCAATTCTGAGTTTTTATCATGCAGCGATAAATTGCAAGAAAAAGTCAGAATTGTGAGACATAAACTCAGAATTGCACAATTCTCTCTCAGAATTGAGAGATTATAAAGTCCCAAATAACCTTTTTAATTTCTGAATCCCATGACAAAAACAAGCTTCCATGGAGTTTTTGTTTCATTCATCATTCATTCATGTAATATATAATGTGACCCTGGAGCACAAAACCAGTCATAAGGGTCCATTTTTTAAAACTGAGATTTATGCATCATCTGAAAGATGAATAAATAAGCTTTCCATTGATTTTTTTGCATCCTCAGATTACAGATTTTCAAATATACATCAAAATATTGAGAAAATCTCCTTTAAAGTTGTCCAAATGAAGTTCTTAGCAATGCATATTACTAATCAAAAATGAAGTTTTGATATATTTA
>JAFVLL020020235.1:0-12034 GCA_021397915.2 Tor tambroides | reverse complement strand
CAGGCCTCGGAGAGGCTTTTATTCAAAAGAAATATCAAAATAAAGTGTCCAAAGGGGGAAAAGTGTCCAAAATAAACAGGGGATCTGGTGTCCTCATCGTGCTGCGGGGTTTGTGAAGGAGGGGCAGTGTTCTGGAAGGAAGGGTCCAGGTAAGGGGCGGAGTCCGGTGGCCACACGCGCTCCCCTTTGAAGTCCGGGGCACGAGGGGCGGCGGCTTCTTCTCAGCGGCTTCTTCCCTGGCCCACGGCACTTGCGGGGATTCCCTTACCCGGCCTCCAGGCCCGTCGGCGGCGTCACGGGTACGTCCTAAATCCGGACCGCGGGTCCGGCAGCTCGCAGCTCTTGGCGGCGCAGGAGTCCCACTACACACCCTTCCTGGACCCACGAGGGGGTGCATGCACGGGAGAGAGACCGGTCTCCCGAGGAGAGGCGCGCTCGGGATATATATCAGCGGCGGTGATGAGGCTCCATTCACTTCAGGTGCGCCTCATCACACGCCGCCAGACCTGGCTGTTTTCCGCGCCCCTCCTCTCTCACACACTCACTCGCGTCTGGAGCCTGGTGAAGGGTGGCGAATAAGGGACGGGGTGATGATGATAATAAGGGGGGAGGCAGCCAACTCGTCACAATATATATATAATTATTCCACTGAATCCACAAGGTAAATAACTAATGATAGTTGATAGATAATGACACTAAATATGCTAATACACTAGTGTTTTTCTCTCTCTACAGATCTATTTCTGCTGTGGCAAACGTGCTTCACAGGGTTTTACCTCCATCGCTAACAAGACAATTAATGGGTGTGATTTATAAGACATGTAATTATGTTGCCGTCTGGAATTTACATATTTCAAATATTTAGGCTATATATATAAACTATATTGTAGGCTATATTGTTTTTTTTCCACTCTCATTTTCGACTCGTTCCCTGGTGAAGGCTAATATGACCTTATAAGAGATTATGACTAAAATAATTCCAGTTGACTAACTTCGCAAATTGGTCATGTCACAAAGCACTTTGCGAGCTGCAGATTCAGCAGCGTGTGGGGTGTGGAGTGGCATATAGCTACTCATTCCAATTATGGATTGCTGTCACCACTTTCAGCTCCAAAAGCGACCGCATAAGCTTTGTAGCGATATACACGCAGTTTGAACTTGACAGAGTGGATGGATGGCTGAAGGAAGCCTGTTTCCCTTGCTACCTTCTAAATGTCCATATTTATTTCTATCCTATTTAATACGATGCTGACATATTTTGAAAGGAAGAAAAATGGGTCCTGGCTGCAGTGTCTGCTCAATGGCATGTGCGGTTTTCAGCATTTCAAATGAGTCGGGGAAAGTCATTTGAAATCTCTGCTGCTCACTTTAATACCGCCAGCCCTTCAGTGCAGCATTCTAACAAATCCCATCTCTTGATCCCTGCCTAAATGATGTGTTGTCATAGACTACGCAGGTCGTTTTCCAGGCCACTTCCTATGTGATGCCTGGAATGCTGTCACCTGGCAATAGACTTTTTTTTTTGTTTGTTTGTTTTTTACAGTCGAATAAAAAAAACTGACTGACCTGACTAAAATACAGATAAAAAGGCAAGCTATAGTATCACATTTACATGTAAAGAATATTCTTAGCTTAGTACAAGTTTATTTCAATTGACTGTATTCTTTGCATAATGTTGATTACCACAAAAATTATTTAAACTTGGCCATAGTTTTCTTTAAAAAAAAAAAAATAATAAAATAAAATAAATGTTACAGCAAGGCACTTACAATGCAGGTAAACTGAGGATTTAAAAGCAGAAATATGAAGCATATAATGTTATATATAATTTATTTTTATGTTTTTTAAGTGTTATGTGTATCATGGCAAGATTTGTAAAACTGTTTATATTTTTAAACTCAGAAATTATTTTATTTATTTATTTGTGGAGGGATACATTTATCTTTGTGGTAATCAGCATTATTTCACAAATACTGTTGATACCTTTATTTTAGACTATTTACACCCATAGTCATAACCACAACACTTGAAAATAAGGTTTAATTTATTGACATTAGTTAATGTATTAGTTGTCAGAAACAATGAACAACATTTCTTACAGAATTTATTAATGCAGGTTTATGTTAATTTACAAATATATATTATACTTGATATTAAAATATATTTACTGTATCAGTGTTAAATGTATTATTTGAAATGTTAAAAATGTCTGTATTCGTAGAAATCAATATAAAATAAGATTAATAAATGCTATAAATATATTGCTTTTACTTCATGATATTATCTAATGTTAACCAAACGAACCTTATTGTTACAATTATAACAATAAAGCTGACTTGGTCAACATTTATTACTGCATATCTTCACTGGTCTATCTTTTCACTTTGAAAAGAGGAATATTGCAGAAAATGTGTCGACTGTAACCAAGCTGCTTATATGTTCTCCAATTTCCTGTAGATGTAGGGCCGTGCTTTTGCTGCACTTGAGTGGCTTTGAAATTGAACCATGAAGTGTAAAATTGCTTTGGGTACGAAGCAAAACTGCATAGCGTTTGCGTGTGGCCCGACGTATTATTGAGACGTGGAAACGTGGAACAGCATGCTTTGAAATGAATGCTCGCAGAGTGTGTTGTTTACAAAGCTTTGTCAATTTGTTCAGCTTGATGGCAACAGTCAGCATGTTTTCGGTCACAACTTGTGGAGCAGAAGTATTAGGCTTGTTTGGAGGAACAGAGGCACCGCAGTCAAAACAGAGCCTTTCGCTAAGTGAGGATGAATAGTGAAGAAGCTCAGAGAGTGATTTTTTTTTTTTCTCCCTTTTCTCGTCTGGGTCATGTAAGCTGTGGGAACACAGACAATGTATGAGCATTTCCAAAATGGCTCATGCTTATCCTCTTATGACAGCATGAGCATTCCTAAATGGCTAAGCAGATGAGTCAGGAAGAATACTCATGAATCAGGGGAAACATCTAATCTTTTCTTTAATCTTCAAATGTTCTTTAAAAAGGATGTTTGTGAAGAAAAGGAAAGCTTGACATTTATTAACCATATGAAGACTTCAATTTCAAAAACCTCTGAGATTTTTCTTTCAAATGAGATTTTTTATCAGGCTCATATTAAAACATCATTGGACATTTTTGAAAATAATGCATTCAATAATAACCTTTTATTTGCCATTAAAGTGAAATTACTTATACTGAAGACTGAAGTAATGGCTGCTGAAAAATCAGCATAGCTAATCAGGAATAAAGTAGAAATTAAAATATATAACAGAAAACAGTTGTTTTAAATTGCAATAATATTCCACAGTATTACTGTTTTTTACTGTTGTACAAATGTTACAAATGCAGACTTCTTTCAGACACATGGTATTATTTCCAGCAAATATAAAAACGCACTGCTAAAAAAAAAAAAAAAAAAAATGTTGGCATGGCAAGTAAAAATCAGAACATAATACAAAAAGCAATCTACACTTTTATTAATGTCCCATAACCCCTGTTGTATGCAAGTTCTAAATGGTATGAGCTATCTACTTAAAAAAATATGGTAACAATATTAAACATAATATTTTTGAGTAGTTTTTAAGGCTTCATTTTTAATGGAATCTACCGGAATAAATGATGTAAAATCTCCTAAATTATTTAATCTATGACAATGAATTTAATATTATTAGCGAAATGTCCTTATTTATTTGAAGTTGATTCTCAAAAGTCTGTGATTTTGAGTAAGGCTTGTTTGTATTTGACTTTGAGGTATTTTGTACAATTAAAAGACTGCCAGACAGCTCAAGTAGAAAAAAAAACTTGTCACTGCACTGGCATTAGCAAAGCAACTGCTCATTGAACAAAGCATCCTGCCTCACAGTAGTAGTACATGCGGTTATCCATAACCATAAGCTCTACTCCTCTGCACAATGATAACAATAGAAACTTCAACATTACAGAAACTCTTTCAAATGTCAAACATAACTGAACATTAAACATTAATGTTTCCCTTTAATCAAAAACACTTAAAATAGCACTTAATTCCAATATTTGCTCTCCATATCGAGCCATATGAAAAGCATGCTGGGAACTAACAATTGCTTCTAAAATAAAACTGCATAATTGAGTTAATTCTCTTAAAATAAATAGGTAGGTTCTTTCTTTTTTCAGTTTAATTAGTTCCTCAATTTAAGCCTCAAAACCGCTTAAGTTTCCTTAAAGAATGAGGAGAACACACAGTCAGTCAGGTCCATATATATTTGGACACTGACACAATTTTTATAATTTCGGCTCTGCATGCCACCAGAATAGAATTAAAATGAAACAATCAAGATGAAATTGAAGTGCAGATGTTAAGCTTTAATTCAAGGGGTTGAACAAAAAAATAACATAAAATGCTTAGGAATTACAACCATTTTCATACATACTCCCCACATTTTCAGGGGCTCAAATGTAATTGGACAAATAAATATAATCATAAATAAAATGTTTATTTTTAATATTTTGTTGAGAATCCTTTGCAGGCAATTACTGCCTTAAGTCTAGAACTCATGGACATCACCAAAGACTGGGTTTCCTCCTTTGGGATGCTTTGCCAGGTCTTTGCTGCAGCTGACTTCAGTTGTTGTTTGTTTGTGGGTCTTTCTGCCTTTAGTTTTGTCTTCAGCAAGTGAAATGCATGCTCAATTGGGTTGAAATCAGGAGATTGACTTGGCCATTGCAGAATATTCCCAAACTTCTAAATCGTAATGTATGATAGTTTTCACTAAAAAATAGTAAGCAGCACAGCTGTTTTCAAATGTTTCTTGAGCACCAAATCAGCATATTAGAATAATTTTTAATGACAGTACACAGTCCCAGTTTTTAAAATTAGCCACGTTTATCCATTCATAGGAAACATAGCTGGTCTCCAGTAAATAGGAGAATTGGCTGATGCCATATACACAGGATTAGCTGACATGCACAACTGATCCTCTTTTCTGGTGTGGTGCTGAAGGTAACTCATATCCTTGAATATGTCTGATGCTGCAAGGTTTAACCGCAGAGGACAGAGTGCAGGAACCTTGCCATTTGAGACAAACCGCCGTGTCTTCAGCACTTCAGTCAGGCACACATGAACAACAGACCACATGAATAACTCAAGCATCAAAGACAGGGATATGCATCCTTTCACAACCCTTTCCTTGGAAATGATCTCTTCCAAGACCACTTTAAGAAGATTTTTTTTTTTTTTCCGATCCGCTTTTCCATTAAAGTTTTCTCCTCCCCCTTAAGCCTTGTTACTACACTGCAGGCTTAGACAAAAAGCTTTACAAGAGCGAGCTTTGTTATAAATATAGAGCCGCTTCTCTGGGCTTGATCAACAGCACGAGGCGAGTCATTAATAAGGTAATGAAGCTTTTGAGAGAGACTGGCTGATGCATTGATTCTGTGAAGGCAGACAGACATGGCATATTCAATTCAATTTTACTACTGCATATGAATATCTTTTCTCCGTAGCCCCACACCACATTAAAGATTTCTGATAAAAGAATGTCTCAAAGGCTTTTCCGAGTACTGTCGACCCCAATCCCTTTTCTCCTGCCAAACACACCGCAGTCAGGTAAGAGGTTTCCTAGATTCTTGGAAAATCAGAAGGTTTGACACTGCAGTGTGAAATGTTCGATAAATAATTTAATTAAGAGCTTTCAATAGTGGGTTTCAGATGGGGACAAGGAACTGAAATCTAAATGACTGTGTGAATAATCTTTCTGTCTACCGGCGGCACTTCAGTCAATATCAAAATCATTTACTTCAAACCTCTTCTCCTGGATCGATGTCTTGTTTACAGAACGGGAAAAAAAACAGGGTGAATGGTTAAAATTAAGCACATTTGCAGCTGTGATGCAGCACGAACAATCAATATTCAGAGCTGGCAATGAGGATTCTCTTCACTAAGAAGCTTTGATTTCTTCTATAGCCAATGTAACCAAATCTGTGCACCGGGAAAAGCACATGTAATATTTTTATACTGACTTTCCACTCAGAGATAAGCTCAAAATCATAAAATAACTGTACAGTAAAATGAAATCTCAATTGTTTTGATGTTTTTCATATATAATAAAGCTACAGAACAGCCTCTAACCAACTCTTACCCTGCACTCCATCATTTTTTACTTCTCTGTCACTTATTGATGTGCTGCTATATTGTTGCTTACTCATTTTTACTATTTATTGTGTATTTACTGCTGCTTTACAAGTAGTTAAGTGAAGTGTGGCCAAGTATGGTGACCCGTACTCGGAATTTAACCCATCCAAGTGCACACACACAGTACAAAACATGGTCATAATACAGGCAGGGTCAGTAAACAGCAAACAGGTATGGCAGGGGCAAGACACAGAGTACTCCTTAGGGCAAGCGTGGGTCGACGATCGGCGAACAGTATCCAACAGGGGCAAGGCAAAGAGAGATAATCCAGGTAAACAGCAATAATCCAAACGAGGTGCAAACAGAGTCCAAAGGGCTAGGCTAAGGGTAAATCCAGGAAACACTGCAAGAATCAAAACACAGGAAACCACAAAAGGCAAGGCAAGACTATGATTACTGAGAGGGCTCCGTAATGTAGCTATCGCTAGGATATACGCTATTCAGTACTCAGTGATCACAGAGAGCAAGTTCAAGGTTTATAAAGCATGTGTGATTGAGTGATCAGTGAAATCAGCTGTGTGTCGTCAGTGCAATGAATGATGGGGATTGTAGTGAAGTGCAAGAGTCCATGCTGTGAGTGGGTGACCTCTGGTGGTGATTGTCCAGAAGTGCATGGACCAGATTCGTGACAACAGTGCCCTCTGAATACATTATGAAGAGTCTCTAAACATTTTTAATATTTAACAAATTTACTTTCAAAAATGAGGTTACAGTGTAATGCTACACATTGCACAATTATGTTTCTTACATTCACAGTGACTCATAATCACAATAATCACAAACACACAGCAGATAATCATAAACTCAGCTGCATTTGATGTATTTTGGCAACAGTTGCTGTGCTCGCATGTCTCAGAGGAGACAGCTCAAAGCAAATAATTATTGCTTAAAATCTCATCAACGGAGCTTGTCTGTGATGAACTGTTTCCTAATAAACATGGTGTTGGGCTAATTTACTTCCGCTTTGAGTCAGTTCAAAGAAATATCTACTTTTCACTTCTTATTAAGTTTTCTGAGTAGTTTCATTTAGCCTAATCTAAAAATTAGCATTCCTATTACAGTTCACTCCCGCAAGGAGGTTTAAGAACAGTGTGTTTGTAGAGCAATGTGGCTCAAAGGAGATCAGTGGGTACAGAACATTGAGAAAGAACTTTTATTATAAAATTTAAAGGTGGATTTTGTCATTTTTGCTAACATCAAAAAAAAAAGTTTTTGAGTGACCTGACTTTGCTATGTCTAAAAATATTTGAGATGTCTTAAAATTTGCATTCTTTTTAGTGTATAAAAACATTTCAACAGCTTTTTTAAACTAACATTTCAGTAACCACAAAAGTAAAATGAAAAGTTATTTGCTAAAAATATGCTAAACAGCCAAACTGAAGCTTAACTGAGACAACAGCTGCTCGAGCAACAGCTGCTTTGCAGTTGAGACAGTATCAGACAGTGCACTGACAAAACATAACTACTTCCACTATTCTCATTTTATACATATGCATATAACAAATGCACTACCTTTTAAGCATTTGGCATCAGAAAGATTTTTTTTTGAAGAAATTAGTACTTCTATTCAGCAAGGATGCATTAAATTGATCAGAAGTGACGGTAAAGGCATTTCAATTTCAAATAAACGCTTTTAAACTTTCTATTTGTCAAAGAATCCTGAAAAAATCCATTATGGTTTCCAAAAAGTATTAAGCAGCTTTCAGAATGTGACACTGAAGACTGTAATAATGGCTGCTAAAAATTCAGCTTTGCCGTCAAACAAATAAATAATATATTTTTTAATATATATTAAAATAGAAAACAGTTATTTTAAATTGTACTAATATTTTTAAGTATTACTGTTTTACTATATATTTATATAATAAATTCAGCCATAGTGAACAAAAAAAATACTTACAAAAATCGTATCAACAAAACATTGTGTTTTGTTAAAAATATTTTAAAATTTTGTTTAATCTTACAGATACAAAAGTTAAAGCCTTGAAATAGTTCTTTCTTTTCAGCTACAGCCTCAAAGGTATGATAATATTATAATAATGTCAGCATTCAGTTCTGACTCAAGTTTTAAATGATCTGATTTTATACTTAATGTCAGTTACGTTTTTGGCTTGATGCGCTAATTAAGAACAAGAATAGAATGTGATGCTTTACTATATTCAGTTTGACGGTCACACAGCGTATTAAAACAATTAGGAGCTTCAATTGACTATGACAAGTCAATATGGCAGTGTTTATTCAAATGCATTTCACTAAATGTTCCCAAAGTTATTCCCACAGTAAACAACAAAAGTGGTCTGAAACATTTGCAGTGGCTGCGATCAGACAGAGAATGACAAATTTGGAACGAGCAAGCATGCCGAGGCGCACAGCTAAAGAGTATAGAGTGTCAAAGGCTGTCACACCGTTACATTCTGTGCCAGGATATATTGTCATAGCTCATCTAGTCTTCTCACTAACCTTTTGCTTCAGATCACATTTGTGTGAACAGAGAGTAAAGACAGGGAGGAATGGCAGTGTTTCAGCAGGATAACGTGAACTCTTAGGCTCAGAACACCTTGCGAAAGTCTGCCAAATGCAATGTAAGACAGCCCCTTCAGGCTAGCTATTTATCTGCCTAGCCCGGAAAAACACTGCGACAATGCTTACGATAATTAATGTAAATATGTTTTCCTCTCGGTTTAATTACAAGATCATTAGTGTGAGGATATAATGCTACCTTGGCAGTCTCATACACAATAACAGTGGCATGGGCAGCGCATTCTGCTGTATTTTTGGTTTAATATCAATTCCTATGGTGAATGAAACTCTGTGAATGAGTCATGTAATGTATTTGATAACCGCTAATCATTTAAACTGCTTTTTTCCCCAACAGCTCTAATTTAGCCTCTAATTTAGGCATCACAACATTATAATGTATTTGCTTAAAATGGCATTTAACCATGTTATTAAATGAGCATTTTTTAAAGATTAACTTTAAATTAGTGCTATATGATGACAATGGTGATGGATGGATGGATGGATGGATGGATGGAAGACAAGACAAGACAAGACAAGAGACTGGATGGATGGATAGGATGGGATTAACTTTAAATTAGTGTTATATGATGGTAATCTGACCATAAAAATAGGGAAGGAAGGATCAATGGATGGATGAATGGATGCAACTGGATAGAGATGGATGCATGGATGGATGGATGGATGGATGGATGGATGGATGGGATAGGACAGAGATGGATGGATGGGATGAGATGGGACAGGATGGATGGATGGATGGATGGATGGGAATGGATGGACGGAAAAAAGAAAGCTGTTCACAAATATTCTGATTTATTACATTTTCACAACATATTGTTTAGATTAGGTTTAAATCATATAATGCAAATAATAATACATGTTTGTTTGTTTATTATTTTTGTTTTTTTCGAATATATCCCCAGCCCAGACAGACAGAGTAGACAGACAGATAGAAAGGAAGAAAGACACATAGATAGATGAGTCATGTAATGTATTTGATAACCTCTAATCATTTAAACCCTTTTTCCTTCTATCCCTTAAATCATTAGTGACCAGTTGCACATTTCAAAGGTGATGGTGGTGCACAGTGAATCTGTGACTGGTCTACCCATGTTGTGCACAGTGCACACTAACACACTTGGTTATCTACATTTCCAGTTGCAGGTCGTCCCCAGCATGTTTGAACTCCTATTGTTGCATTACTCTTATCAGAGCTGTTTATAGGAGCAATCTCAACAAATGTTTACTACACTAATTGAGTTGTCGACCCCCTTGTTAGAATTATTCACAGCCTTTATCAGTAATGTGATGAGTGATACAGATGTTGTTCAGCAGCTCTCAAATAACTCCTGTTTCATTATTCTTGCAAAGATATCATTACACCAGATACCCCAGGCTCATGTCTAGCACTGTTCTTCTGGTAAAATAAGGCTTTTTTCCCTTGCAGACTGCATATAAGTTACTATTATGACCACAGAGACTCTCCCAGCACAGCTTACATTGCCGTACTCTGTCTGTGAGCACTTATATTCTTTTTTATGCAGTACCACTGTTGTCTCATTGTCATGATTTAGACAGTGTTTCACTGCAGTCTTGCCAATTACTTTATAATAATAGGTTAAACAATGCACAGTGATGACTTTATCACTGCTGCTGAGCGTAAATGACAGTTGCATTTTTGTCTACTGATGAGGTTGCTGTAAACAGTCATTAAATTGTTCTTCTCGGTTTCACCATGACATCACTTTGGGGATTTTAAACAAACGCTTGTCAGAATAAATGTAGTGGAAACCTAAAAATAAAAATTGCACCAATACTAAAATTTTGCCTGATAAGAAAATCATTTATTTCATGTTGTGGCTAATAAACAATGAATGCTCATATTAAAATTCTATACTATTTTATCAAAATAAACAAAAAGTGATTTTAAATGGCAAATGGATAAGTGAATTTAGGCACTGATAGTGAATGACAAACAGCAATGAAAGACTCTCATCTTCAGGCAAGGATATTTTCATAATATAAAAACTAAATAAAAACTAAAATTAATCTTTTTCAGTGCTCTAAATGCTCTAAGTGAATTTAGACATCACAACATATAATACAATTTTTTAGGACATATAGGGCCAGATTTACTAACAGCTTGTGCCAGCGCAAACCATCTTTTGGCGTTAAAATTGTCATTTTTTACTAAAGACGCGCAGTGAAGAATTAGTGCTGAAAAGGCATGGACAGTTATTTTTTGCACCTGACCATACTGAATATGCATTTGTAGGAGTTTCCCTTTTAGACGCAAAAGTTATGGGAGGAGGGTATTCAAATGAATCATGCAACATGTTTTACTAACGTTTGCGCTTGTCAACTTGCTGGCATTTTCACCATTATTTTACACTCGAAAAAAAGCATTTTTTTTTTGGAAAAAATTTTTACACACGTATTAATTTATTTTGAATGCCAGAAGAACACATTATCCGAAAATATCGTTTGCCGAGCCATGTTATTTTTAATTTGCTTCAGGAAATGACGACTTGCAACCCTCAACTAGGAGTCACGCAATACCAGGTCTATCAAAACTTCTAGCAAACCTTCATTTTTTGGCCTCCAGTTCTTTTCAACATACTGTGGCTTCTTTATTTCTTTATTCTTTAATTGTGACTACACTAATTTGTGCTGCGCTTGGTATATTGCGTTGGTCGATATGTAAATGAGATGTTGCATCTGTGTTCTTTAATTTGCGCATTGTTAGTAAATCACCCACAGAAATTTCCCCTCCCATCGGCACTGTTTTGGAATTGCGCTCTCGCACGAATCAGCCCATAATATATTTGCATAAAATGACATTTAACAGTGTGATTAAATTCTTAGTGTATTTAAGGATTAACATGGATGGAAAAAAGAAAGCTCTTCATAAATATTCTGATTTGTTATACATTTACACATTAACACATTTTTTTAGACAATTTCATTCATAAAATTGTTTGTTTGTTTACAGTCATGCCAATAAAACTATTTGAATTGACAGACTGACAGACATAGATGTTCTGGAGGTTCTGAGATAATGCTAGATTTCTAACTATTTAAACCTACAGGGTATAAGAATAGTAAAAGAAAAGCACATGGTTCAATAAATCGTAAGAAAGTGATTCTCAGACTTCAGTGTCAGTGAGCCAGTCTATAAAAGGCCCAATAAAAGAGCTAAAGAAATGTGGTAGTTGAGGGATGCATACACAACCTATTACTGTTTAACCCATAACGTACAGTCAGGTCCATAAATATTGGGACATCGACACAATTCTAACATTTTTGGCTCTATACACCACCACAATGGATTTCAAATGAAACGAACA
>JAFVLL020020232.1:0-29231 GCA_021397915.2 Tor tambroides | reverse complement strand
GAGCTATCACTTTAAGTCTACATTCTTAAAAATCTACGGAATCTTTCCATTACACAAAAGGTTATTTATAGTGGAAAAGCATCATTTAGATTATCAAAATATTCCTCACACTAAAGTACTTTTAAGAATTGTTCAATGAAAAGTTCTTTAGGAACCAAAAATGGACTTCTATGGGATCATTGCAAAACCCCCACTTTTGGAAACTTTATTGCAGGCTATGTTTTAAATAAACTACATATAATGAAACTGATATTAAAATTGTTAAATGGCATAATAAAAATAAAGTCCCCCCACATAATTTGGGTTTTTGGTTTTGCTGCATGGACAGCATTCCAACATTAGCACTTATCAGAAACTTCAAACATAAAAAAGCATGAAAACAGGAATAAAATCTGATTAGACCCAGGACAAAAACAATCTAGCTATCACATGTTCCCTTCATCGCTGTGTGGTGTGTATGCTTTATCGGAAGGCTCTTTGGGGAATGGCTCTATGGCATCATGGCAAATACCAACCTTTTGGAACCTGTAGTCTTTCTAAAACTAAAATGACATTTTTATTCCTGTTTTTATGCTTTATATTTAGAAAGAAACTAAATAAATATATAAGCAAATGTCCCACAAATATACAATAAAATATTCCTATATCATATAGGCATATGTGATATGTCTGTTGTGTTTACTGGCAATTGAGACATGCAATGCAGTGAGATATCTGTAAAGAGTCAATTATGAATGTACTGCATGCTGTAATTGTGTATGTACCAATTAACAGACTTCCCTGTCTCACTGTGGGATCATTTCCCTTGGAAAACTGTCTCATTAGGCCAAGAACTAAAACAATTTAGCTATCACATTCTTCCATTATCACTGTGTGGTGTGTATGTAAGCTGTTATGTGGGATTTCCTGTGGCTGCGTGTCTTCTCAGTTTTAACTGTGTCTCTTCTGACTAAGGTTAATCAAGTGTTCCTCTGTCTCCAGCATTCTTTCCCTTTAGCAGGCAGGAAAGAAAGGGACAGTGACAGAGAAAATTGAGAGAGATATTTTTCCACACATGGGACAAAGGCAAGTGAAGGTTTATATATATATATATATATATATACACTTTCCTGTTTCGACACAATTCACATCATTTGAATTTCCTGTATTTTTACAGCTCTGGATAAAGAGATATATGGCTGTGTTTCTCTGGGTTACATAGCCTTTCTTATTGCAGGGTGAAAGGTCAGTGATAATGTGTATGGGATGAAGCAGAGATGAAACACTAAAGCTTGGTTATCTCTGCGGCCCGTTTCCCACAGTAGATATGTCATAGAGGGCCTCTTTTTCCTTACCTTCCCTGACCCCTGTGCTGATGTGCGCGCCTGGATGGTTTTGTCATTTGTTGTGCTTAACGTTATAGACATCGTTCACCACCAGGATAGGGCCAATCTTCGCTCTGTGCAGAAATGGCTCCTGCTGAAAAGTCTCTGATAAGTGTTGATGTTGGAATGCTGTCCATGCTGCAAAACTGATGAACGAAATTACAGGAAATAAGTTATTTTTATTATATATTTTATTAATTTTATATCAATTTACATATATATTATATAGACTTTCATCGTTACTATATTTTTCAAGGAATGTTATTTTCTCCAATCAAACACTGTCAAGTATAATTTTATTTTATGTTCTGCTGAGATTGACTGATCTTTATTTTCTGTATGTGTAACAATAATAGTAATTTGGATTTTATTTTTATTTTTTAATACAACATTTTACTCTGACTTAAAATCATATAGGCACAATACATAATACTAGCTCTGATCCAAATACAAAGTAGATATGCACTTTTCAGAAATATATAAATCAACTTGATCTCTGCAAAAACACAATGTAGAATAAATAAAAATAAACATAGAAAGAACATGCACATGTTAATGTTAAAATTCATTGCTTTCACCTATTAAATATTTACTTAAACAAATGAAGATTAAATCTGTCATATTATACAGTATAATATTTTTTTGCAATGCACATGCTTAAAAATAACTTTCTTTTTTGCATTCAATTGTTTTTAGATAAACAACATTAATAAAATTCATAATACATTCTATGGAGTATTTTTTTCACCCATTGCCTTTAAAAAATCATCCGTAAATGCAATACGAACCTTCCCCCACTGCAGAGCATTTCAGGTAACATGTGTAAGCTAATGAGTAAGTCCAGACCACATTAAGTGCATGCTGCATAGGTGCTGTACAGGGATGAACAGATAAGAAAAAGAGATAGGAAGTACCTCATACAGTGCCTCTCTTCTCTCTGGACGAGCCGTTCTCTTTGATTAGTCAAATGAGCGGAGCGTCTGGTTGTGGATGTTAACGTGATTAGGCCTTTGCGCCGATGCCTTGATGTCACATACCCTAAAACCAGAGGCTTTAGTGGCACTGAAGGCCAGCTGGTAGATAGGTGGCTGGACTCTGGACAGCAGGCTGGGCTGAGGACAGCTGTGGATGGAAATAAGAGGCTCTTAATGGGCCATAACTGGACCACCCATTGCTCTTATGCCTATGAGTAACACTGAACAGGTTACCATCAAATTGAATTCTCACGGGTAATAATGCAGAAATAATTATTAAGTGCGTTAATTGAATACAGACATAAAATGATCAACACATTAAAGCGATAGTTCACCAAAAAATGAAAATTCTATCATCATTTACCTGCCGTCATGTCGTTCCAAACTCATATGAGTTTCCTTCTTTTGTGGAACATAAAAAGAAGATATTCTGAAGAAAGTTGGTAACCAAACAATTTTGGTGACATTGACAAAAAATACAGGATCGACATGAGGGTGAGTAAATGATTTAGAATTTTCATTTTGGAGTGAACTATTACTTTAATTGAAACATTAACATTTTAACAACTATTGTTCTGCCAAAAGCCATAGAAAATTCAACATACAAATTACAGGTTATCGTATTTTATTTTACAAAATCTTACTGAACAAAATGAGATTTCTTTTATCAGTATGGCCACAATTTTATATTATTTAATAATTTAAAATGTGTAATTAGGTAACGGCTATACAATATAAAGAAAAATAAATAGTAAGTTTGGATTATAGAGCAAGATTTCTGCACATTCATTGTTTCATTCTTTGCTGTTTTTTAAAATATTAAAGCACAGCTCTCAAACACCTTGTGATTATATTAATGAATGATATATCACTTTTAACCACGTTTATAGGTGAACATATACTGTGTAATAACTTACTGTGTTAATATTAAAGTAAACATGCATTAAAATCATTATTATTATTTTTTTTTGATTACATCAAATTTTTAAATGGTTCATTGCATCAAACAAATCAATCAGTAAATATTTTAAATAAATTTAATTTAAACACACACACGTTTTAACACACGTCTACAAAGCCTTGTCTAGATTACTCAAGATAATAACTTCAATATATAACCTAAAAAATCACTACAAATTCATATTAAGTGGACCACTCTCTCTTTTTAAAATGTTATACCTACAGCCTCAATGATTCATTTTTATCAGTGCACTATATAAAATATAAATAGTATAAATCATTATCATAATAAATGACCAACATCAGCAATTTCCATGATTAAAAAAAAAAGAGAGAACACTGGAGTTGGCAATGCTGTGGTATCTGTGGGAAAACTATGCAATCACTGAAAATCTTGGAAACTGTTTCTAGGCTCTATGTTTCCATGTGTAAATCGTAGCGGTTCTACACAATAGCCACTCTGGTTTCTGCAGCTCTGAAGGCCTTTTGTACGGCTCTGTGTGTGTGGGCACACAAGCATCGGGCACACCCTAATAACACTGTCCGGCACTGCAGTCGTCTTCATGGCTATTCGTGCAGTCACAAGCAATTAGGAGAATCATCTCTCTGTAACACAAAGGTTAGCAGCATGCCAGCTTTCATCTCCACTGTCCCTCTCAGTCTGCGGGTGGCATTGTCAAAGACCGCCATTATCTAGCCTCACAACTGCCGGGCCAGAAATAAATGATATTGTTGAGTCGAAAAGTCTTGCATGCCGACTGCCAGAAAGCCATTGAGGATTTCCCTAACTGCTGTGTGGGAAGCATTTCTTCATCTTTAAATAAATAGATTTAGCTCTGACCCAGTGTTTAAGTGACCACTGATAAGTAGCCAAGCGTGTATGTTTTGGTCAGTATGAGTGCCCTCATCCACTAGCAGCATGATACAGTATGTGAGAGGGCAACATGAGGAGCAAAAGGGAAGCAGGAAGCTATAAATCAGAGAAACTGCCCGACTGATTGCCCTCGCTAAATCAAATCAGCGAGCAAATGCTTGAATTCTCTCCCTGTCGCCCTAACCCGATTTCAAAACCGACTCCGCGAAACAACGGATCAGTGAATGAAGCCTTGGGACTGAGAGAGGATGTCCAAAGCCAGTCCAACGAACACACGCTCGCAAACTCAAACCCTGGCCAGGCAACCGCTGACACTCACCAGATACCCAGCAGCCCCGGTGCTAATCCGTTTAGCCTCGGCCCCACTGTGGTTCTGCGTAGCCATCGGCTTTTGTTTTGGCTTTGTGAAAAGAAGAGCTAACCGAATTTTGGGATGGGTAATTGATGCCATCGTGTATGGTTGTTCTTGGAACAGGAGAGGGAGAGTTGATAACATGGTTATATTGTATACTCAACGATTAATCGTAATGTGAAACAGACACAGTGTCTTAGCTGACTTTGTTATTTGTCCATATAGCATCGTGTGATGTGGTCTGCTTGTGATTTATTGAATCAATGACATAATGTTGCTTTTACCAATCTCATAATGTTTTTTTTACGCTTCAAATCCTTCATTTGGCTGATATGATAGCCATCCATGTCTCCGTACTTAAAATTCTGCTTCATTTACTCTAATGCCTCTCTTGACTTTTAAGAGGAGGCGAAAGTTCCACATTTCCAGATTCCACTCCTGTGAATATGTGCTTTTAAAAGTTTGCATTTATCAGCAGTTTTGGGAGAACTAGGTTTCTTATCTATATCTTAGCGAAGAGAGGGATCAGAGGTCAAAGTTCACCTTGTAGTTCCTAAAAGTGATGATAGGCTCAGCAAGGCTCTGATAAGAAGGAGCCACCAAGCTCTGCGTATTCTGGAGCCATCAGTCCAGAGATAAAGGAAATCTACACCCTGAAATACTGATTTTTTTTTAATGCTTTGATTGACATTTGAAACTTCTTGTGATTCTCATAAAAGAAAATGTAAACACACTGTATTTTGTAGTGCATTTTAAATTGTCATTTCTATTTATTTTATACTACCACACAAATACACACAAGTATTAAAAGGTTCATGTATTTTCAATGTCAAGTCTCTTCTAGTTTATTGATCTTATTATCAATGTTATTATAATGTTGTGTAGTCGGTTTTGCTCCATGTAAGATTAGTCATTAGATGAATTGTTTCTGTTTAGAGAAAGCTGCTGATTAAACTGCGAGTTTGGTCTGGATTGTGTATTAAGTGTCATGAAGACAAACAGGAAACAAGGTTCACAGAATGCAGACTCTGATTTTTATTTTTTGTGGGATTTAGCTCTCAAGGAAAAAACACTGTAGGGCTTGACTGCAAATAATAATGAGTAATACTACTATTTTTTAATGAATAATACTACTATTTTCTTGTACTGATGCTCATTACTGCAACTTGTTTGCTTCATTTGAGTAGGGAACAGTAGCTCCCTGTTGAAAAAAAAAGGAAAAGGAGTTGTGTGCAAACTGTTTTGTTACTGTTAATGGAACAACACCTTAGTCCATTCACATTGTCTACAATAAATGTTTTGAGTCCAATATAAATATGGAAATAGTCCGTAGATCAACAAGCAAGGTAACTAAGGAAATATTTACATTTGGATGGCTCTAATAGGGAGAGAGGCAAAATGCCAGCAGAGCCGCAAGTGGTCAGTTAGTTGTCAGCTCTGCCAGGTATAATGCCTCTGCTCTACCCAAAGATACTGCAGAGTTTAAATTTTCCAAGTGGTGTGGACAGCAGATCTGAGTAATCTGTGGAAACATTTGCTTTGAGATATTCTGCACCATGACAGATCATCAGAGCTCATTACAAATTATGTTTACCTTTAGTTAAGGCAATAAGTGCTATGAATACTTTTGTTTACATCTCTTTTTTAATTTCTGTACACCAAAGAATCAAAGAAACTGCCTGCAGTTTCAAACACCGCATTATAATGTCAAATTTATAGAACTATGCAAAATTATAATTTGTAAATTATATATATATATATATATATATATATATATATATATATATATATATTCCAATTTTCTGAAAAGGATAAGGTATACCATTTATATATTTATTTTATATAATTATATATTTAATGTTAAATTATGTGGTTGTTTAATTGTATAATATTATTGTCACGTATATTGTGTGGGCACGGACCATAAAGTATATGAATTTACAATCTATGAAATAATGCAATTGTACAATATTTTTACAATATTTTGCAACAAAGTTGTCGGAAATATAAATGTTCTTACTTTGAGAACATTAAATATATAATATCAAGATAATATAAATATAAATAAAAACACACACTTTTATTTTCCTACAAGTTTCCAAGGGAATTATTTTTGACACCAAAATCCACCCCCCCCCCCCCCAAACACAAAAGCTAAATTTTTTAAAAAAAGTTTCAGCTTGATTATTATGCTGACCTGCATTTTATTGTACTTTAGTGTTTTATTGCTGTTTCTCATACTCAGTGGAATTCACTGAGAGAAAGAGTTTTGCAAACAGTGTTAAATTACCCTTTTCAAACAGTTGAAGAAACACTGAAACAGTTTTCCTTTTGACGCTACAGGTGGTATTTGATCATGTTTCCTAACTTTTCCCACATTTTCACTGTACCCTGACAGCTGTATCACCACTCTCAAAAAATGGTTTTATCAGGTATATAAAAGAAACTTAAAAAGTATCTTCATAAAATGAAAGTACATTTTTACAGTGAAGATGACACGAACAAAAGATAAAGATGTCAGAGGTATGTTTTTCATGGTTCCTGGTTTTCATTTACCACAGTATGCTGGAGACTGATGGCCAATGTCACAACACCAAACCCCATACTGATTTATCACCTAATCAGTAGCTAAATGGGAAAAAACAATGTATCATTGTTTTTGGAACACTATTAGGATTTGGAATTCTTCATGCGTACTCACTTTGTTCTTATACACACACATATTTCTGTACGGAGAGCACCAATATGGTTCTGATTTGGATGTTCTTGCCCTCTCAGACATTTCCTCTCAAAGAGAAGGGCTGAATTGGAGCAAATAATTCAGGTGTGCCAGCTTGTAAAGAAAAATAGTAAATAGGGGTAAAGAGGAAAAAGCGTGAGTGGAAGAAAAGAGGAAGGGAGAAAGGTTAGCGGTTGTAGAAATAAGAGAGGAGAGGAAAGCGAGAGACATTTTAGGTTTTCAGATAAAAGCGCAGCACACCCTGTATCCCTGGACATTTTTATGACCCCCTTTCAAGATTACTGTGCAGAAATACCGTGGCTCATTTGGAAATCAATTAGCCGGCGGGGTGATGAGGTGTAGGCCTCTCTCAGCCTGACACCCGCTGTCCCTGAATTATTGTCAGCACTAGCATGGCTCACACCCACCTCCGCTTTTGGGCATCTGGACTACACATGTTGGCTCTCTCTGTCTGATGGCCCCTCTCCCTGAAGCAGCTAAGCTCTCCACACCAACAGTGAATCCCTCGCAGCACTATTGAGATTAGATGAACATTTTAGCGATGTGATAGAGAACCTCTCGATACTTTGATCCTCCGGCGGATCATCTGCACGAGCGGCGAGGAGTTAAATACACAGACTACGGCAACGTGTCTACAACTCATTTATATTGCATGCCGTCGAGGAAGCTTTTGAAAAACAACCACAGTTTGCATTTTCGAGGTTTCTGAGACAGTATAAAGCAGATGCGAACTGACAAACTAAGCATTCTGATAGGAAAACAAGGGAAGCAAATGTCAAGCACTTGGCTGAGGAACGGCACCAGAGTTGTTCTACAGTAGGAGTTTGGCTTCAGGATCTCAAGCAGATATGCAGTAAATGTCCCTGAATGGGATTGTGTTTTCTCAGCACGGTGAGGTCACCACCGGTGTTGGGGGTGCCAGGGTCCCAAGCCACCACTGCTGGCCTGCTGTTTGATAATTTAACCCCCCCACCCCACCACCACCTCTTAGCTGCCCCCCGGTCTCCCTCCCCTTGCTTGGGCACTGCACGCAGATTATGACCCAGCTAGGTGCCAGTGTTATCTGTGTTAGTGCAGAAAAGGTTACACTACACTAACAAGAATGTCCCTGGTCATGCATGACAAAGTCCAGCTGCCTGCTATCCAGCAAACGTTGGCTCGATGTTCAGAAGGTTCCACTTAAAAGCCGCTGGCGGGGGGTTCGGGAATGGGGCGAGCTGAAGGCGTCTCTGGAGATTACGGACTCTAACTAGCCGTTTCCACCTCAGAGAGGAATGGACCGGCTCATTGTGCTGCTATTGGCCCTCGCTCGTTGCTGTAGTTTGGGCTAGGCAGATGAAATCATTTACCTTTATAACCTCTTGAACTTTTGTGGTAGTTTTTGCTTTGTTCGTCAAGGTAACGATGCTGTATTAGCGTTAGGTTAAGTCTATGACAAGAACAAGAACAACTTCATGTAAAATATAATAGAAAAACCTGTACAAAAAGGAACAAATTTAAATAAATAAATAAATAAATATTTCATGAAATGTTCTTGATATTAGCGTATTAACTTTTTTCTTATCACATAAATAAATAAATAAATAAATATTTCATGAAATGTTTTTGATATTAGCATATTAACTACAAACCTTTCTTAAATAAATAAATAAATAAATAATTAAATAAACAAATAAATAAACAAATAAATATTTTTTATATTTCATGAAATGTTTTTGCTATTGGCGTATTAACTACAAACCTTTCTTAAATAAATAAATAAACAAATAAATAAACAAATAAATGTTTTTTTATATTTCATGAAATGTTTTTGATATTAGTGTATTAACTACAAACCTTTCTTAAATAAATATTTCATGAAATGTTTTTGATATTGACGTATTAACTACAAACATTTCTTAAATAAATAAATAAACAAATAAATATTTTTTTATATTTCATGAAATGTTTTTGATATTAGCGTATTAACTACAAACCTTTCTTAAATAAATATTTCATGAAATGATTTTGATATTAGCGTATTAACTACAAACCTTTCTTAAATAAATAAATATTTTTTACATGTCATGAAATGTTTTTGATATTAGCAAATTAACGTCAAGTCTGTTTTATCACTCTCCTTTCTTTTGCTTTCCTGTTGTTTCATTTAAATCAAACTGTGCTGATAAAAAAGCGGGCACCAACGCAGACAGCTACATGATAGATGCCGGTTTTTTGTCACCATAGCCTTTGTCACATGACCAGTTGTACTCTATTATCCTGTCAGGCTGTTGATAATGGAGAAGATTGCTTGTTTAGACTATGTAGTGACTCCCTTTAATTCACCGTGGCTCCACAGTGACACCTTTAAATGGCCATCATTGGAAAATCCACATTTTCCAGAAGGACTTAAAACAACAGGAGCCTGGCTGGAGCAAAATTATCTCCTCTTTAGGCCTAATTACCTCCTCACGTTTAATCTGCAATCTGTTCCAAATTCATCCCATTGCAGACCATAAGTGGCGACTGCCAAGAAGAACTACTCAAAAGAGATATGTTTCAACTGTTAGATATGGACAAACAGAAGAAAAATAATGTGAATGGGAATCCTAGAAAGTTGTAGACCAAAAGGAAATTTTGTGGGAATGTGGTCAGAGCTCATAAGCGGACAACCTGGGGCTGATCTTTAATCGTTCATTCGTGATTTTTTTTTTCTTATTCTACACAGTCGACGTAATTGTTCACATGAGCATCCATCTCAGAAAAACAGATGATCTTTTGATCTCAAAACGATCATTCATTTGAATCTGATCAGAGGGTCAGCTTTAGAGCAGCGATATGTAACGACCACATCACAGTGACCTAATACGTTTAAAAACGATCCAAGGCAATAATCGGAAATGCAGTACAGTGCTCCATTGTCTGGGATGAAGCAGCAGCTTGTCTCCCAAAAGGCCCCTTGGAGTCCACCATTCCCCACTCATAAGGTCATCATTGCCAAAATTGCAAAAACCGACAGTTTTTCCCCATGACATATAAATCACACTCAATTTTGAGAAGCTCAAACAACATCACAGACCTTGATCTCAGACTGAGAGCTACAAGGGGTTGGTACGGGATCCGTCTATTCACCCTTTTCCCCCGAACAGCTGTGATTTAGGAAGTGCTGTTATGGAACAGAACATTTGCAGTGGAGGATCCAGTGAAACAGTCCAAATTTGCAAAGTGCTACTGACAGTTAAATCAAGCAATGTAGTGGTTACAGCTCTGCTGAAAGGTGACAGAACTTAACCGCTAGATCATGCTAATGTGAAGTGGTTTCTAAGCTCTGAGTTCTTGGGAATGGTGTCCTTTAAAATATTTGTTCTGGAAAGCCATATTGCTATATGCAGTATATAATCATTTTAGGGCAGCTTTTCACAACATAGGCGTGGAATCTCGACATCGAAGTGACACCAAGGACACCAATGTGAAAATCCGTTTTGAGAAAAGTAAACACAATGAATCTTGTTTCTGCATCAACTTCCAACTCCTTGGACATATTGCCATGGAGACCCCATTTGTGATCATCTGGTCATGAAGAGTTTATGTTTTCCCACAATTATAACTCATTTTTTTTAATAGCGACTTCTCAACGGCCATGACAGACTGCTGTGCTGCTACAAGCTAAACTATTTCCGAGTTCAAGGGGAATTAGCAGAGCTTTGTGTGGTAAGTGACTTCATAATTCAATTATTTTATGAACAAGCAATTACCTGAGAGAACTGTTGTGAAGCCTGATAGCCTAATACATCCAGTCACAACAATCACTAAAGATTGCTTCCTGGAAAAGCGAACACAGCTGAACATCTAAAGCTCAAGCAGTTGCAACATATCTAGTACTAACACGCAGTAACAAAATAATAATATTCAACAAATCCCTTTAATATGCTAAAAAGCCCCATGTTTAATTTTTTTGTATTAAAATAAGTTTTAATATTTTAGGGGAGTGCATAAAGTATAAGGTGTCAGAGTGATACAACTGTCTTGATATCATTAAAAAAAAAATCAAATTAAAAAAAGGCATTTTAGAAAAGAAATCTTATTAATTACTTTGGCTTGTTCTTTTACTACTACTACTACTAATTTCTTTTTTCAATATTTTAACAAAACTTCTTTACTGCTTATTAATAAATCTTTTGTCTATCAAATCAAATTTATGTAGTGCAACCAACATTAAACAGAGAGAGCATCTGCAAACCCTCATGACTGTATGTCAAAAAAAAGATGCAATATCAGTTATTTTGACATTTTTATCACAAAACGTATTTATATTTATGAATGAATAATTCATGATATTTTAGATTTTACATTTAATAATACCTAAAAAAAAAACATTTGATGTAGAAAAATTAAACATTGAAAACATTTGCATGTACACATATAAAACTTTTCAAAGCATAGGGAAATGTGTTATTTCTTTTTACTTCATGGTTATACCACTTGACATTTTTAGAGTAATTCAATTTATTGTAAGTTGTATAAAGGTTTTTCAAAGCAATACGAAACCAAAGATTACATTACATGTGTCTTAAACTTTATTTAATTTTTTTTTTTTTTGACTCATATAACAACAGAACATTGTTATGTACATTGTCATTTAATAACAGGACAGCGTGACTTTTTTTTAAAAAACAGAATGCATAAAATTTTTAAAAAGAGGGTAAAAAAGAGAGAATGAGCATCATGTAGCTTTCCTATACTGTAGCAGAGAGCAAATGTAATGCATAGTGCAATATGGATGATAGAGGCTCAGTACAGTAGATGGCAGCTGCTTCCTGTAGCATTAAAACAAAATAAACCGCTTGACATTCGGGAGCTGCAATTCTTTTGCTTGTCAAATTTCAAAGCAGCACAGCTGTATGGATTAGACAAGAACAACTACCACAACCATTTTTCTTTCCATGGCACGCATCCTCACACGCTTAGGATTGTGAGTGTTGCTGGAACAACAAGCAAGCCAGTAATGTTGACGTGTGTGAGTGCAGCAAGTGCTTTATATTTCTACATTTATGACCATAATAATCTGATTGGAGTAACTAGATCTGCTGCAATTTGGCAAGCGGTTTTCTTGCTCAATAGTTTTTGATTAGGATTTGTGGAATCTCGTGCCGTTTCAGAATCCTATTCATCACATAAGCCCGCAATCATCTTCAAACCAACCGTCCATTAGAGCCCACATGTTCTTTCTTCGATCTCTGAGATCTGCTTGCCGAATTCCGGCACCTCCAGCATAAAAGCTAATGTTTATCCCGCTCACTCAGTATTTCACTCTACAGCATCACTTCAGAGGAGCCAGATGCCGGAGGTTGGATCCACCGTCCGGTCATCAGACATTGACGGAGAGATGAAAATAAGGTCAATCTCCTCACAACAAAAGCGTGGCAGAGACACAGCCGCCGATACGCTCCGAGATCAATGAGGCCTTGCCAGAGTCCTCCTCTCATAACTTTAAATCACAGGTACTTCAAAGAGCCACGGATGGGGCTGGAGATCCATGGAATGGGTTGAGAGGGGGGGACAGTGGCCTGCGGTGCCCTGGATCAGCTTGTGTTATCTGCCCTGGTCAGCTTGACCTCTAGGATAGCCCATCTCACCCCCCAGTGTACCGCACCATAAATTCACTCTACATGCTGTTAATGTTGCAAACTGGGAGCCAGGTTTCAGACTTCAGCGCACAAGTGTCCATAAAGTGTTCGAAGGAATGTTACACATTTGCTAATCAAGACTGTGCTGTTCGTGAAGATGGTCACACCGGGTAATGAGGTAATATGTTCCCTATAAAGAGACATTTTCTGTTTGTTAGTGTTCATTCTAGGGTTTATACCTCTCTAAACCCTTGTGTGAACATACGATGGGGTTGGAATTTGCAGTTTGAATAGTTTAAATTTTAAAGTTGACAAAAAATAAGTTACAAGCAATTCTACTAAACCAGGGGTGCCCAACCCTGTTCCTGACGATCGACTGTCCTGAAAAGTTTAGCTCCAACTCTAATCAAACACACCTGAAGCAACTAATTAAGGTCTTCAGGATCGCATGAAAATTAAAGACAGGTGTGTTTGATTAGAGTTGGAGCTAAACTTTTCAGGACAGTCGATCACCAGGAACAGGGTTGGGCACCCCTGTACTAAATTAATATTTCTTAGTGTTACAGCTGATCAAAGGAGAAGATTATACAAACACCAGCTGTTTTTTTTTTTTTTTTTGTCACCAAGGCTGTATTTATTTGATCAAAAAATGTTATATTGTCAAATATTATTAGAATTTAAAATGATTTTCTATTTGAATATATTTTAAAATTTAATTTATTCCTATGAAGGCAAAGCTGAATTTTTAGCAGCCATTACTTCAGCTTCTTTGGAAATCATTCTAATATGCTGATTTGATGCTTAAGAAATCTTTCTTATTAAGAAATGTACTGCTTAAAAAAATATACTGCTTAATATTTTTTTATGTAAACTGTGAACCCTCTTATTCTTTTATGAACACATTATTTTCAGTAGATATTATTTAACTTTATAAAATGTCTTTTACAGTTTAATTTAACCTTTCTCAATGAATTTTATATTAGGTGCCTTTAACTACTATGCACTTACATCAAAAAATAAGTGCAATGTATGGTAACACTTTATTTTAAGGTGTCCTTGGTAAAAGTTACATGTACTTACTATTATAATAACAATAAATAATGCACAACTACATTCAAGTAACCGTAAGCCAAACCCTAACCCTAACCATATAGTAAGTACATGTAGTTAATTAATATTACTCAGCACTTAAATATATAAGTACACTGTAACAAGGACACCTTAAAATAAAGTGTAATCCAATGTACTTATTGTGTTCATATTGTATTGCAAAACACTTGCTGCTATTGAGGTGGGATATAAGGTTAGGGACAGGTTTGTTGGTATAGGTAGGTTTAAGGGTGGGTCAAGGTGTAAGGGATGGGTCAACAGTGTAATTATAGATGTGTTTACAGGAATTAATTACAGATGTAATTACATGGAGGTATTTTTAAACATATAAGAACAAAGACAAAAACATGTATGTACACAATAAGTACATTGTATCAATTTGTTTCAAATGATTAATTTAAATGTAAGTAAATATTCAAGGTCACCTATATAAAGTGGGACCAACAATAATAATAATAATAATAATAAAAATTATATATATATATATATATATATATATATATATATATATATATATAAATTGTACTGAATACATACTACTGTAGGTACACTGGATGTACTACCATGCTTTTGGATATTTATCCAAAATATTGGATACTATATTTATCCAATAAATTGGATATATTGAAACTACTTTTTTATTTGAACTATTTAATAAAATGTACTAAGTTTAACTTAAAATGATTCATTTAAAGGGCATTCTAAACACCGAACATGAACTACAGGCCCCCTGTGAAATCTACACATAGCTGCAACCATAAATCTCAGTTGGAGTCATGGACTCTAAACACTAAATAAAATCCCTACCTGCTTCTCACGACTCCGTGTGCGTGCATACATGCGTGTCTACGCATGACATAACGTGGGAAAACCCAAACAGAGATAGCGGCGCGAGCCAGTGACATACTCGCAGCAGGGCCGCTGGGCCCCTCTCCCCCTCAGAAGCTTAGTTGCCTCAGAAGCTCAGATACTAATGACGACTGTTAACATTCCTCCCTTCAGCCTCACATGTGCTCTGGCGCCCTGAAGAGCGCAGAGAAGAGGGGTCTAACACCGCTGACAGGTCAGAGCTTTCTCACCTGTAGTCCAAAGCTTCAGTGCACGCAAATGCTGCTCAGTGGGCAAAGGTAAGCTGGCAGTCCATTTGATGGGTGTTGTGGATTTACAAGTCGGCCCCCTTGTTATACTGATCATTTTTCACTGCTTATTGAAAGCAGAATGAACAAATCTGAATGTACCTATTCACAAATGTTATATATAACATATATTCCCATAAGTGATAAAGCTATACATGTTATCTATAAGGCAGTACATCATTTTCACATACAGCACCCTCCACTAATATTGGCACCCTTGGTAAATATGAGCAAAGGTGGCTGTGAAAATAAATCTGCATTGTTTATCCTTTTGATCTTTCATTCAAAAAATTCACAAAATTCTAACCTATCATTGAAGTAAAACAGTTGAAAGTGGGGGGAAAATCTCATTGTGAAATAAATGCTTTCTCTAGTTCATATTGGCCACAATTATTGGCACCCAATTATTGCAACGTCCTTTTCCCAGGGTAACAGCTCTGAGTTTTCTCCTATAATGCCTGAAGAGTTTGGAGAACACCTGATAAGAAATCAGAGACCATTTCCTTCATCCAGAATCACTCCAGATCCTTCAGATTCACAGCTCCATGTTGGTGCTTCTTCTCTTCAGTTCACCTCACTCATTTTCTACAGGGTTCAGGTCAGAGGACTGGAATGGCCATAGCAGAAGCTTGGTTTTGTGCTCAGTGACTCATTTTTGTGTTGTTTTTGAGGTTTGTGTTTGGATTATTGTACGGTTGGAAGATCCAAACATGGCCCAGTAAAAGATTACTAACAGAGTCAGTCACTTATTGATTTTTTTATCTGTTGGTATTTGATAGAATCCATGACGCCATGTGTCTAAACAAGATGTCCAGGACCTCCAGCAGAAATATAGACCCACAACATCAAAAATACAGCAGTATATTTCATTATACACATGGGGTACTTTTTATCCCCCTGTTCAGCTACCCATCTTGAGTGTTTGCTGCTAAAAAGCTCATTTTTTAGTTTCATCTGAGAAGAAGCCAGCCATAGAAGCCAGTCCCATTTGAAGTTCCAGTCGTGTCTGATAACTGAATATGCTGGAGTTTGTTTTTGGATGAGCTAGGAGAATTTTTCTTGAAACCCTCCCAAACAACATGTGGTGATGTAGGGGCTGTTTGACAATTTTTTTTTAAGGATTTCTGACCCCGAGACTCAACTATTTTCTTCAATTCTCCAGCTGTGCTCCTTGGAGAGTCTTTAGCCACTCAAACTCTCCTCCTCACCGTGCATTAGGATGATATAGACACACGTCCTCTTCCAGGCAGTTTCGTAACATTTTCTGTTGATTGGAAATTTTTAATTATTGCCCTGATGGTGGAAATGGGAATTTTCACTGATCTAGCTCTTTTCTTAAAGCCACTTCACTAATTTGTGAAGCTCAATTATCTTTTGCTGCACATCAGAACTATATTCTTTGGTTTTTCTCATTGTGATGGATGATTAAGGGAATTTGGCCTTTGTGTTCCTCATATTTATAATCCTGTGAAACAGGAAGTCATGGCTGAACAATTTCATGCTCCGAGTCACCCTGGTGTGCTAAAAAATGTATGAATGGGAATATAGGCTACTTCAGAGATATTTTACTCATAAGAATTTCTAGGGGTGCCAATAATTGTGGCCAGCATGCATTGGAGAAAAACATTCATTTTATCATGAGATTTTCTCCCCATTTTCAATTGTTTTACTTCAATGATAGGTTAGAATTTTGTGAATTTTTTGAATGAAAGATCAAAAGGATAAACAATGCAGATTTATTTTCACAGCCACCTTTGCTCATATTTACCAAGGGTGCCAATATTAGTGGAGGGCGCTGTATGTACCTTCTCCAGGTAGATGAAGATGTAAGTTTAGTACATACATAAAATACCCATAATCAAATCTGTATGTACATGTGTTAATAATATCTATATGATAGTTTGTATATGGTATTATATGTTGCAATCATATATGTCAACAAATGCAACTTGTTCAAAAAATCTAATACAAAATATAATGTTTATATATGTTCTTGTAAAAACTTGTAAAAGTACTAACATTTTAAAGTCTTAATATAATATAATATAATCATGTATTAACAGGTTTAAGAATACACGATATATATATATATATATATATATATATATATCCAAAACTGTACTGAACATATATAAACATACATATTTGAATGGACTGTATTTTAATATATGAAATTGTTCCAGTTTCCAGGTTTTATATATGTTTTTACAATGATAATATATAAATTTATATGGAAATGTAATATGCATACACATACATTTGCACTTGGCTATGTAAGCCATCTTTTGTAAGTAGCATTCAGTTGTTTTTTTTTGTTTTGTTTTTTTTTTCTACAGAAATGTGTTCTGGTTGTGCTTTATGAATAAGGTCCACTATCTGTTACAATACTTGTTTGGCATGATAAAACCAATTCTCCACCATGTCATAATCTAGAAAAGAGCAATGCATCAATTTCTGCAAAATTTCACTCTGAACTCTGAAACAGATTGTGCCGTTACTCTTCTTTTGAATGGGCTTCTTGCTGTGGGTTTCATGACACACATCCAATTTGAAATAATGTGGCTCACTTGTTTCTGGTTATGTGTGTTTACAATCTGCTGCAGTTGCCTAGTTCCCAAATCGCCACTTTTAATGAGTGTTTGCGAGCGGATTTCATATACAGACATTTTCAGTGACAGAAAAAGAAACTTTACTGTGTGCAGTATCTTCAAAACTCGATGCAATATTACATTTTTCAAGCTTTCCAGTCCATGCAATTTGAGAAAGTAGTGACTTGTAGCTACTGTAAATATACAGCAGATCATTTCACTGTTTCTCCTCACATGAAAGTCTAGTAGCTAAAGGGCTCTGTAATATCTGAAGAAAGCTATCCATTAGCATTCCCATTCATCTCAAGGGAAGTTGCTCAGTTGGTGCAGAATATACAGATACTCAGATGGGTAAATGGGTAGTTTCAGCGTTTACCAGCAGGGGCTAACTGGACTTTGCTAACCAGCCAAATGTTGACCCTTTGGTAGTAGCAGAGATTTCTCCATAAGATTAGCTTGAACTACAAATCACAAAGAGTTGAAGGAGACTAGTAAATGGTTTAGTGCCAGCGCCCTTTCAGTAAAACACCTACACCCTTCAAACACTGCAATGCTCCATTGTGTGGGAGAGTGTTGGATTCACTCTACTAATAAAACAATAACTACTAATTTTTGTTTTGTTTTTTTCTATTTAATTGTTGAAATGTAAATGAAAGTTCATTGATAAGAATTTCTCCTTATATATTGTATGTAGAATAGAAATATTAGGGCTGCGTTAGGTAACATCTTCACCTTGAGAGTAAGGTGTATTTAGAATAAACTGTTGTTTTTTGTTTTAGGATTAACAACTGTTATACATTATGTACTATCTGGTTATATCTTCAGGAAGGATGCTCTGAATTGATTAAAAGTAAATAAACGTTTCCATTGTTATAAAAAAAACTTTCTATTTCAAATAAATGCTGTTCTTTTGAACTTTTCCTTTCATCACAAAATTCTGAAAATAATAATTAAAAAAAGGTTTCTTGAAATATATAACTCAAATGTTTTCAACATTGATAATAACAATAAATGTTTCTTGAGCACCATATCAGCATAAAAGATTGATTTCTGAAGGATCATGTGACACAAAAGACTGGAGAAATGGTTGCTGAAAATTCAGCTTTGCCATCACAGGAATAAATGACATTTTAAACTATGCTAAATAGAAAACAGTTATTTTACATTATAATAATATTACTGTTTTATTGTATTATCACTTCTTTCAAAACATCATATATATATATATATATATATATATATATATATATATATATATATGGGATCCCCATATACTGTATATATGGGTACATAGTGGCCTTAAGAACTATGTATTTACATCCAAAAATAAGTGCAATGTATTTACTGTGTTCATATTGTATTGCAAAACACTTTTGCTGCTATTGAGGTGGGATATAAGGTTAGGGACAGGTTTGGTGGTATGAGTAGGTTTAAGGGTAGGTTAAGGTATAAGGGATAGGTCAACAGTATAATTATAAATGTAATTACAGGAATTAATTAGAGATATAATTACATACAGGTATTTTTTTTTTAAATATGAGTACAATGTAAAAACATGTATGTAAACAATAAGTGCATTGTACTAAATGATTAATTTATATGTAAGTACATAGTCATTAAGGCCACAATATAAAGTGGGACCACATGTATGTATGTATGTATGTATGTATGTATGTATATATACATACACAAACCCTATTCCTAACCCAAATCATATTGTAAGTACACTATATTGCCAAAAGTATTGGGTCGCCCCCTTCTAATGAACAGGTTTGACTACTTTAGTAATTTCTATGAGTACAAATCTTAATGTTTAAGCATATAATGATATTCTAGGAATTTGTGTGCTTCTAATATTATAGCAACAGTTTGGACAGGACCCTTTTCTATTCTAACATGACAATGCCTCTGTGTATAAGGCAAGGTTCAAAAAGAAAATGATTGATTCAGTCAGTGTGGAAGAACTTGACTGGTCTGCATAAAACCAAGTCCTAATCCCAGTTTAACACCTCTGGTGTGACTGTAAATGCAGACCTTGAGCCAAAAACTCATCACCAAACAATAATGACTTGTACATACACTATATAGACAAATGTATTGGGACACCCCCTTCTTTAGAACAGAAAAATGCACTTCCAAATCTGTGGCAACAATGATGGGAGCATAATTCATGTATTTACAAATTGTATTTCCATCTCTGTTGCAACAGTTTTGGAAGTGTCTAAAATGGCCGTACCCATATGTACAAGTCATTGGTGTTTGGTGATGAGTTTTTGGCTCAAGGTCTGCATTTACAGTCACACCAGAGGTGTTAAACTGGGATTAGGACTTGGTTTTATGCAGACCAGTCAAGTTCTTCCACACTGACTGAATCAGTCATTTTCTTTTTGAACCTTGCCTTGTACACAGAGGCATTGTCATGTTAGAATAGAAAAGGGTCCTGTCCAAACTGTTGCTATAATATTAAAAGCACACAATTTCCTAGAATATCATTATATGCTTTAACATTAAGATTTGTACTCATAGAAATTACTAAAGTAGTCAAACCTGTTCATTAGAAGGGGGCGACCCAATACTTTTGGCAATATAGTGTACATGTAGTTAATTGATATTACTCAGTACTTGAATGTAATTACACTGTAACAAGGACACCTTAATAAATGCAACTGAATATTGTTACATGTATATAAAAGAGTAATAAGGAAATTCAGAAGATGTTGTCCATCATCTGTTCATTTACATAATTACTTCTTTACTATCTATCAGACCATGTTTGTATTTCCATATTCCATCAGTCAGCATACCAGCAGATAAACGTACACACAATCTCCTCTGTATAAGGCCTCAGGCACCATGCCTCACGCCACATTTCTCTTTACCAGTGATCGGCTTTAAAATACACCCCTGGTTTGAGACACGGCCAGTTACAGACTAATGATCAATCACAGACTGGACGGCCGACTCCCAGGACTCAATTTGCTCGCGGCAACAAGCGCTTTATCATAATTACTAATCAGCCACATTCAGTGAGGCCGACTTGGAGACTAAGAAAATAGCAAACATAGGAGTGACTTCATAACAGAACCAGAATGTGTAGGTCTGAGACTCGTGTTTCCAAACGGCACAGGGTTCCTGAGAACTGTTGTTGTTTGCAAGGAGGCAAAATGTGACAGAACGTGCAGCTCCTTGGCAGGCTGTGATCTTGTGTCCATGTTGGCAAACAAGGGAGGCAGACAGGGTGTGACCTTTGACCCCTGCCTTGTGCCTTGTCAAACAATCCCTCCTGTTGGGAGTAATTACTGCACTGAGAGGCCTCTATTTTAACGTGCTGCAAGGCTTTTTCAGTCACACCCAGATTTAAATAGCATTGAGCTGTTTATAGAACACAGAGAAACTCACAAGAGGCTAATATGCATTATCCACAAACACATATGCAAACACGCACAGTCTCCTTTCAAAGAATCCTTCTGTTGTTTGTATGATGCTTTGGTTATAGATCTGTTTAAATTAGTGTGAATTAGGGCATTAAATCGATTAGCATTTTTAAATGAAATTAATAACCTGATATCATCAAAGGAAGCACAAACAAATGCATAAATAAATACGGAAACTATTTTTCAAGAAAACCCCCCAAATATAATTCAGCAACATTATATTATTATATGATAATATATATTTTGCATGCACAGTTTTTTAAACCGTTAATTATATTAAGTGCTAAAAATTATGCTCCAAAAAACATGGAAGTTTTAGTGAACCTGTGGCTCTAAAAAGTAGAAACCTAAAAGTAGAACTCTTCCTTCCTTTTAATAACTGCATGAATATTGTTATCTGAAGGAGAAGTACAATGCGGAAAATGTTGCGCAAATAGTCAGTGCATTTACCAAAAATGTCAATATTTTTTCCTTGTAAAATTGCATAACTGAACCTACAATCCATTTGCTTTGCACTCGATTTTAAAGATGTTTTGAGCCATTTACACAGAAATATTGCATTCCATCTGCACAGTTTTATAAATTGTCAATGTACATGTGCAGACAGACATGTTTGGCTTGTGTATCCTGCTGTGTTCAGCTGTATTTTAACACATTTTTTAATTATTTGCACCAAATTAACATATTACATTGACAATTGCAATATATATATGAACAAATGTTTATAAATATGCACGCTATAACAGGCAAAAATCTTTATTGTGAGTTTGTTTGCTGTTTGTTTTTGTCTAAGTGACTTAAATGTTTTAAAGCTAAGGTCAGATGACTGATTACTAATGGCACCGTGCATCTGCTCTTCACAGATTTCCTTGAGACAAGAAGGAAATCAGGGCCATTAGAGCAATAAGCATCCATTTGTTGTTGTAACGTCTAATAAATATGGCCATTTGGTCTGCGTGCTGGAGCTAAGGCTCCTTGACAGACATCAATTTTCCTAGGCCCACGTCTGATTCCCTGCCAGCAGTCTTCCAAACTGTTTGCTCTCCTGACAGCGCTATCCAAGAAAACTTCTGGAAGCTCCCTGAAATAAACCACACTTCTGTGTTTCTGCACTAAACTGATATAGTGACCAAAATGTGGAAGTCTACATTAAAATATTTACTCCCACAGAGATTTCTGAGCGACTCTATAGGAGCACAGTTAGTTAAAAGGGAGCTGAAGCTAAAGACTCCTTAAAGCTGATAATATGGACTCTATACAGCAATTGACTCAAGTGCAGTCAATTAGCTGTGGTCAGAGCTAACGTGTGACAGAGTTAATGCACCATGAACAAAAGCTGGTCAAGCGCCCATGGGCTTCAGTCAGGGAGTGAGTGAGTGAGGGGCCCAAGTGCATCCAGTGTGGGCTCCCTCGCTGTAATCTGTTTTAGGAGAAACAAATGGACAAGATAAGTTAATTTGGCTCAGAGGCCACCCCTCCTTGGAGCCCTCAGGGGCTGTGGGATGCTCAAGAAAAGGTCGGCTCCAGGACTCTTTACCCTCCAATTCGGCACGCGCCTACAGACGGCGCTGCCTCAAACTTTGTTACCATAATCGCATGCGGATCTAAGCAGCTAGCCTTTGTGTACTGCTTTTTATTTCTTTCTTTTTTTTTCGGTAGAAGATACAAAAGATAAGATTACAGAGAAAAAAATTAGGAGGACAGGTTAGGAGATAGTCCCTAAGAGTTGCAGTACCACCTGTTGCTCTAAGCTACAGAGCAAGGGATAGAGATAAAGTGAGAGAGAGAGAAAGGGAAAGAGGTTGTATGTGTGTGGCTGGTGCATGTTAAGATCTCTGTCCCAGAGGGCAGTCAGCTGGCTGGAGGCAGATGTCAGCATTAGCTGATGACCAGCAGCACTTTCACCCTGACACATTGCCTGAGGAGGGGAGGGATGTCAGACTCACATAGATGCAAACAAACAAACACTTCATGTATATGTCCTATTGGTAGCACTGAAACATGAGCAAAGAATAGTTTGGTTTCATGGTTTCAAAGAATAGAACACAAAGAAAGGTGTCACATAATCTGTTTTCATAGACAAAATCAGAGGGGTTTTGTAAACATCAGCAATATTTATCCACTGCCTTTTCACAGTATCATGCACACTTCTTGTCCCTTCACTATCACTATTCACTATTGTAACCTTAAGGGTATCTTTTCCTAATAAATTCATGACTTGTGATATAAAAAAAAGAAAACAAAGAAGAAAAAAAAAGATATAACCACTGGCAAGCATTAATAATTTTTATTTGGTTACTTTAAAATGATAATAAATTAATACAAATTATTTAATTATTTAGAAATTATTAACTTAAAAATAATTATGAATTATACAGAATAATATGCTATTGTGCCTGGGTTAATCGCCAGCATAGGACCTATACATTGCCATTAGAGTAAAATTACTGAACATAAACATAAGAGCCTAATAAAAATCCTCATTTTAGATGAAAATTTCAGATGGCACTTAGAGACTTTTGCATCTGAACTCTTCGTATATTTATAACTAAGAATAATCATTTATATAGATTATATAATTTGCAATAATGTCCAAAGTAGAAGTTAGATAACACTGTTTTTCTTCCAGTAAAGTAATGGTAAGCAACCTGATAACATGCCTTTTGATATGTTGTAATCACATAAGCAGACAATATTCCTCTGTGGCAACAGTGTGACAGCTGAACTGAATATAGACATGACTGCTGTATACCAACAAGACAGAGATAGCAGAACAAGCTCAAACAATGCTTGACTCAACTTTTCCCATGATATGACCAAAAGTTGAGCTAAGACTGGTGACGTGAGCATGTTTACCAGTGGAAATACTGAGAGCTCCTACTCTATCAATGCTTTATCTGTTGTTTCAGACTTATTTATTCAATGATAATGTCTAAACCTTTGAATTGTAATGCAGCTCGATGGCTCATTGGGAGAATGCAATGTGAAATGGGCCGTTGTTTTGGCATCGATATGCAGTTACACACGCAATAGTGTGTGAAATGTTTACATCAGAGGTAGCTGAACCTGCCATTCTGACGGAAATATTGCAGCTGATATTTATAAATCAGGTGATTAGATAAATTGTACTAGTGTGGAGAGCGAACGTCTTAAGAAAGATACACCTACAGGATCTGAAAGCATTTATCTTAAAGTAGATTTGCCAAATCATTTTCCATTTCCCAGCTTTTCTCTGTCTCTCCTAAATCTGTCTGGAGTTGAAGTAACATTGTCCGCCTTTACTCATAGCTCGGAAACAGCTGGAACTCTGAGGTTTCGTCAACCAATAAAACCAGTTTCCTATCCACAAAAATATGTCTTTCTCACACAGCTCCGGCCGGCTCACCTAAACCACAGTACTCCCGAAATAAATCACCAACACACACCGGAGACAACTCTGCTGACCTTTGTCAAACTATACCAATCACTTCCCTAAACTCACCTCATCTAAATCACACATCTGTGTCGAATGTGTCACAATACACACACTCCGGAGCGAAGAGAGTGTAACGAGAGTGTGTTTTTTAAGGAGCAGCGTATATGTGCACTCCTGAGGGCCTGCGTAAATGGACTGTGCTTTGAGGTGGACTGAAGCTGCCTGTCAGAGCTCCTTATTGCCTCTCCTAATGAGTGTTCCACTGCTGAAATGCCTGACAAATATATGAGGTGGAATGCATCCATATAATTTGCTCTAAAGATCACCCTTGTTTCCCAGGGACTGGAAACAATGAATAAAACATTTTTTGTGGGAGTGTAGGGCTTTGGGGAGGGGGAACGTGAGCGGGAGAAAGCGAGAGAGCTGAATAAATGACTAAATAAACCAATCAACGAATGCCTGTAATTTCACGTCACGACAAAAACTACAACGCCGCCATTGAGGTAATGTCTGAACTCACTATCAAATGCTTATTTCAATTTTTGATAACGCACATCAAAAATAATGTTCTGTCTGGAATAATGTTTAATGATAATGATATTGTGCCACGTTGAGGGGCTCAGAGATTTCCTCACATGCCCAAATAAATAAATGATTTCATGCTGCTGACATCATTATTAAGGCTGGCAGAGGTACATTTCGAGATAAGAGCCGATTTGCAATTCATTAGTTCATTTTAAAAGCATGTCATGCCTAAAATAATGATGTTATGATTTGGTATAACACTTTACAATAAGGCTCTTTTTGTTAACATTATGAACTAACAATGTCGTTATTTTCAACATTATTAAAATCAAAAGTTGTAACTTTTAAAATTATTTTATGGACCTAAGCTACGAATTGAAGAATACTTTTATATTTTTATTTATGAACAGTTTGTGTAAAAATAAGCTCATTTTACTATGTGGTTAAATAACACAATGCTATCTAGTTACATATGTGTTTTTACAACAAGTGTGATGGGTCTTACAGCTACATGGCCTTGTTTTTACAGCACAGTTATTGCTGCTGTTGGGTCCATTAGGCAGACTGCTGTTTGAAATGAAAACTGTGGCCTTGAATCGGTGCACTGTCTCCTCTAATAGAGAGATGAAGGAATGAGGTCGGGAAGTATCCATAAAAGCAGTTTTATAGGGTTTCTTTAAGGCTCTCACTGAAGTCTGATCAGCCACCTTCCACTGAAAAAGAGACAGAAAGGACAGGAAACAGTGAAACGTAGCCCTAAAATGGACCCAATGACTGGCACTTAGCCCATTACTCAGTAAAACACTCATCTCTATCATCTATGATCATCGCCATCTCAAGGACACTCTAAGATCAAAATGTTTCCATAACAAGTTAAGCTTTCAATTAAGTTGTTGAAATACATGGGGAAAGTTTTAATGTATCTGTCTCTTACTATTTAACCATGGTAGCCTGTTTCTGCTTCGAATGAATGAATGAATGATGGTTATACCTGCTTGATTGACTTTATATCTCCAAAATTGAGTCTTAATATCTAACAATGTGACTTTAAATCTTTAAATCTTCATTCATAGACTGCATGTCTTATTTTGAACTTTATCTCACAATAACCTGTCTATAAATCTAACAGCGAATCTAATTTTCTTATAAAATTAGTATAAATGCTCAGGAACAAAGTCTCTATAATAGGCAGATTAACTCATGTAGTCATCCTCTGTGAGTTCCTCTGGGGGAGTAAGACAGGATATGATGTTTGACTGAACAGAGATATTGGGAAGGAACATATGTTCTCATTATTTTTGGAGCCAAGGTATTGATGTTTCTCAATTAGTGTCTCAATTGGGTCTGTGTTCTGTTACCAGTAATATTTTACGATAATTAAGATTTCAGTCCTGTGCTAATGACTGCGCGGTCACAAGGTTTAAATGATGGCTAATCCTTTCGTTAACCTCCTCCAAACGTTATCAGTGGGCTTTCAACCAATGTAAATGTGCTAGTCTTCATGAGCAATACTTTTTACATGAACTCATAAGAGACTCCCAAGTATTATATTTTATATTTCTCATTTGGGAGACATTTAGTATCACAACAGCTGTGAATGAGTATGCTTGCGGTGAGAAAGGAGGACTAGAGAAACATTCTTCTGCTATCTGCAAAGATGTCTATCAACCACAACCAAAACCTCAAAATCTAAACCCTTTAAAAGTCTCCTCATAAAGCAAACAAAAAAAGTATTTTTCTCACAAGGTGCATGACAATGAGTTCAATCTTGAAAGCAAAAACAACACATTTTATGTGACAAAGATATAGCTCACCCAAAAATCACTTACTTACCATCATCACACTAAAACCCATGCTCTTTCTTTTTTTTTTTTTCTGGGAAAAGAAGTTATTTAGCAGAAAGTCCAGACTGCTGTTTTTTACGAAGTTGACATTCAAAGTTAATATTTACTGTATGGAGCATTTTGGACATCCTGGTAAATAACTGTTGCTGTATTCCACAAAAAAAAAGAAAAAAGAAAAATAGATTCTTATATTCCCTTTATGAAGCTGTTGTGAGACCAAAGACGCCTTGGCTTGACCACCAGGTGCGTCTTGCACAAACTCAGCCACGAAGTGTCAAGTCAGCAGAGGCGAACCACAGTATCCCCCCTAACTTTAATTGCTTTCAAAATATGCTCTTGTCTATGGAGATTGTGTGGGGTGTCCGATGGTGATATGTAAAGAAGATGGCAGCTCCAGTGATTGTGCGGGTGCAATTATCCCTAATGGTAACAAGGGACCTTCCGGACCTATTCTGAAGAGTGTGTGTCCCTTTCGTCTGAAGTCAAAGTAGCGCAGCTTTCAGCTATTAGACTAGTCTTTTTCAAACCTGGATTAGACCTGGATCTTTGTTAGCCAACTTAGGCCATGACCTGACTCAGTGCAAGCTTGGGAAACTCCTGCCTAGCTCATTATTTCTGCACAACGGAACTGGACAGTTGTTATAATACTGTTTAAATTAGCACAGGGTTCATTTCCTGTGTAAAAGGAAAGCATTAATAAGATATTCTATGAAACAAAGGAGAACATTTTCATATGAAGTTCAATCATGTGTTGTTTTGTAAGTTCTAAGTACATATATATATACATATATATACATACATACATATATATATATATATACATATATATATATATATATATATATATATATACATATACACACTTTCTTTTCATATGAGACTAGAATAATGACTACTGACATTTACATTGAATACATTTTAAAGCTCTATCAAAATAGAAAAAAGTATTTACAAATTTATAGTTACATTTATTTGTGCACATAATGGAAATTATGTGCACAAATAAATGTAACTATAAATTTGTAAATACTTTTTTCCTGCAAAATACAATGTCATACAATGCAAAACATTACTGCTTGTTTTATACAGTAGTCTGTCATTATAATTGATTTTTTCAAGATTTTTTTGATTTTTTCACTTTCACAAATAATCCTTGCAAATTAAAAAAAATAAATAAATCATGCTATCCAGCTTAAGCTAACATTATTATAGTGACAAATCAGCAGAATTTTGAAGTCAAGGCAAAACATTTGGAAGTACAAGATCAACAAATGCAAAATTTAATTGGAAAAGGCAGGTGAACCCAAAAAAATTCCATCAACTAACACAAAACTCTCACACACTGGCCCCATCATTACTGTTGAGCCCTGCACAAGCTAATAAACCTCACTCAAGACCTTGTTTACAAAAAGGTTCATCACATGGATTACACAATGGATCAATTGCAAATACCGAAGCACCAGTTATGTATGGTACTCATTCAGCTTCTCCAGCAACCGAAGTGGCCTTTAAGTCTATAATGCCTCTTAAGAATGGCATTCCTAATTCCCAGAAATGATCCACAAGTCATCGTTGCTTTTGTTGTCTGATACCAGTGTGCTATCATGATGCAATGAATGGGATGGATGACAAGAGGAAAATGAGGTAAGAGGAGGAGTGGCACTCACAAGAGAGTGTCGGTGGGAGAATGACAGAGGTTTACTGGAGCTGGTGTGTCAGAGCTAAAGTGTTCATTATCACTCTGTTAGTGATTTGATTGACAGTTGTGGATAGCTTTATCAGTCTGGCTCCACTGAGGACTTTGTCTCAGCATTGTTTGGCTCTAAGGCGTCTAGGAATAGAGCGAGCGAGAGAGAGACAGGGGTTCGCAAAGTCGCGACTGTGGGAACCACAGACACTCTGATAATCTAGAGTAGTTCATAGTCAATAATAAGCTATATCTTGCCAAACAGTTAAAAAACAAATGCTTTGCCACTATAAACTGAACACAAAATGGTCACATTCGAAAAGAATGAATGATATTCTACAGTAATTGAGTTGTGAATTAAGTATGTTAGCGTTTGAAGTCTCATTATCATCATAAAGAGTGCGATGTGGGCTGCGGCATCATAAAGGGTGTAGACTCTCATTTAAGGAATAAAGGTCAAATTTCACTTGACACATCACAGCAAAGCTCACAAAGGGGAGCCATCCTTTCTAGTTTCTGTCTGTCTGTCTGCCAGGAAAGAGGTTCAAGCGCAGATTAGCTCTCTCATCTGTCTACTGACACATGTACTTGTCTATACACAAGCTAGGATTTACAGTTAGCC
>JAFVLL020020230.1:0-16179 GCA_021397915.2 Tor tambroides | reverse complement strand
AACATTCCAACAGGTCTCCGGAACGATTTTCTGAAAGAAAGTCATCTTGTCTGCATTGTTCGAAGAATTAAGGGTGATTTAGTTGTAATTTTAGATAAATAATGTAAAAAGTTTTGAATCGCTCCCAAGTCAGGATTAGGTACGTGATCTTCTGCAGCACTCCATGACTGCATTAACCACCGAGCCATCGTGCCGCTCTTAAATGAGCAAAATGCTACTACTTTTATTTTTAAAAACATACAGAAAACTTTTGCATGTTTCATCACACCGTTTGTGGTGGAATACAATTTTGAAGATGATGAATAAAATAAGAACCTTTTATTTGATGTGAAATAAGTTAAAATATAAGGACTTCAGATGTATAGGGATCCTGTTATTTAAACATTAGAGCTTATCCGTTTTCTCTCTTGCAACTGACCGAAATGACGGGGGTGGGGTGTACCAACGTGGTACACGCACGCACACACACGAGCATGCTCGCGGAGGGAAAGAGAGAGAACTTTTTCCAGCTTAAACTAACCACAATTTTTGTAAACCTCTCATTCGAAGATGCTTGCTCGAGGAGGAAGACTTTTTTCTCTTGAAAAAAAAAAAAGTAAGGGGTTTTATTTATTTCCACTTCATTAATAGGTGTGTTATTTAAATTCTTTTTTATACAGCCAACAGAATATATTGTGGGTACACATATTGTGATATGTTCTCATGACCTGTTAAAATTGTTTATTTATCCTGTTATTGTCCTTAAATCCAATATCTTTTTCTCACAGCTCTCCCATACAGAGAGAGAGAGAGAGAGAGCGCTTCGGAACGCAAACGGACACGCGCAGATGGGAGGGGGGCTCGCGCCATACAGATTTTCCCATGAGAATAATTCAAAAACGCACCATAAAATCTTCAAAAACATTCCTCAGGACTTCATTTATGGTTTTACCATCGGCCGGACAACATATCTCATCCACAGATGATGTCAGAATTTCACGCATGCCGATTTCCGCATCTGAAACTCGTTATGAGATCAAAGGTCACATATGGTTATCATTAATATTATTATGAGGTCACAAAGGTCAAAGCAATTAATCTTGGCATAAGCTGGTGGATAATGACTACTTTAGGGGTTAAACGGCGCAGTTGATCTGTGATTCCTACAGACCAGACCCCACCGTTCGGCACGCATGTGATTCACTGATTAATTTGCCAATTTACACATGCAAGCAATTTTAAACCACAAGAAGAAACAAAACAAAACTAAACGAAATGAAAGAGAACTTCTCACGCGCTGTTCTCGCACGCATTCAAAGCGCGCACAAACATAGAGACGTGTTTCAGACAGCATGTGAATGATTCCTATTTTACGTCTCCTTGCATTTAAAGGGGTCATATGATGCTTTTTTAAAGATCATTATTTTGTGTTTTTGGTGTAAAAGAATATGTGGACATGCTTTAATGTTCAAAAAACACATTATTTTTAAAATATTGTACATTATTGTAGGTCCTCTATGCCCCGCCTCTCTCAAACGCATCGTTTTCTACAAAGTCTCTCCTTCCGACAAGCCAGTCTGCTCTGATTGACCAACTGGCACACTGCATTGTGATTGGCTGAACACCACAAGCACTCGTCAGAAATGTAATGCCCCTTTCCATAATCGCGAGCTTCAGCTTTCAAAATAAAAGTAAGTTTTACCATCAGTTCAAGCCCCAGAGGGGAACAGAGTCACGTGACAGACACAGTGATGAAGCTTGTATGTATTTGCACACAAGCCGCGGTTGTGTGACTGTGTCTTCCTCTCTCATACACGCGAACACGCACACACGCGCGCACGCACACACAAGCGCGCACACGACGCGCAATCCGCATTTGAACAGTCAATAGCAAATACTTAAACTAATAACAAAACATACAGTCGCTGATTCAGAAGCACCAGATTGTCATAGCAAAGTCAGATTTACCTCCTCTCCTAGGTTCACGAAATGGTCGTCCATAAAATGTGTTGTGATAACATCTGGGTTGTGCTGTTCTGTTGTAAGTAATCTTAATGATTCCTAAATGCAACTATTTTCAGAAGGCCAAATATAGTGCTTTTGCTTTGTCATAGAAACACACAGCGTCTCCCTGACACGGCTTCATCAACACTACTGTGGTTACTGAAACCACGCCTTCTCTCTTTGCGTGAACATTTGGGCTGCGTTACGCAAATCTCCCCACATCGTGACGTAGACGTGGGGGCATGTTTGAATAAGGCGTTTTAGGGGGGCGTGACAGAGTCTTAACTTTGATAAAGAATATCTCTTTGGTTTTGAGACTTTAGTCTTTGCAACTTCAGGGATCTTATCTATGCACAATCAGCTTGTAACACTCCAAAGAGAAAGGAAAACTTGAAATCACATCATATGATCCCTTTAAGATACATACTGTGGCGAGTGTCCCGATTCCAGATCAGCGTTGCCCTGGAAACGCCGCTTCCGCACTGATCACACATCAACAACACCTGTTCTTGATGAGTGGTGCACCTGGAGTTCATTCCCACTGGCCATAAAAGCCAGGAGAAGAGGCACACGGGTTGAGTTGCAACCAAGCTCCAGGCAGAACTAATGCTTGTTTCTCATTCTCCTTCACAGAGTCTGACTGCACCCCTGGAGAGTGACACTCCTCACGACACCCCACGAGCACCGAGTGGATTCCTGCACCGAGCACCATTCTTCTAGCACGTGTGATCAGTGTGTGTGTCAATAAATCACCCTCCGGGGACCTTACAGCATTTCCGAGTCTGTGCTCTCATTCACCCCGTGACAATACACATAAAACTATATCAAAAACCCTGCACAGCATTGTCATTCTCATTATTTGGTGTAAAAAAGTTTGGAGTCCCCTATTTTAGGCCCTAACAATGGTAAAAGAGCTGAAAAGAGGTGGGAGACAGAAGAAGAGGAAGAGAAATGGGCCAAAGAACATTTTCTCTTGAGGATGACCATGAGGGAAGCTGGCCAATGAGTTCCACCAAATCTGAGCTGTTTCACAGTTGCATCTATCATTCAGATGTTCAGAGAAGAAAACAGGTACTTGAAATAATACACTGCCCATCCAAAAAAAAAAGTCACCACCTGGATTTAACTAAGCAAATAGGTAAGATCCTCCCATTGGATAATTACTGCATGGATGATTATGTGCCCAAAGAATGAGTTCAGCTGACTACCTGAATATACTGAATGACCAGGTTATTCCATCAATGATTTTTTTTTTCTTCGCTGATGGCACGGGCATATTCCAAGATGACAATGCCAGGATTCATCGGGCTCAAATTGTGAAAGAGTGGCTCAGGGAGCATGAGACATCATTTTCACACATGGATTGGCCACCACAGAGTCCAGAGTCAGACCTTAACCCCATTGAGAATCTTTGGGATGTACTGGAGAAGACTTTGCGCAACGGTCCGACTCTCCTATCATCAATACAAGATCTTTCATCATCCTATCATCAATACAAGATCGTGAAAAATTAATGCAACTCTGGATGGGAATAAATGTTGTGACATTGCAGAAGCTTATCGAAATGATGCCACGGCGAATGGGTGCCATAATCAAAGCTAAAGGCAGTCCAATGAAATAGAGTGTGACTTTTTTTTTTTTTTTTGGACGGGCAGTGTATATGTAGCACTACTTACATATACAGTTGAAATTTAGATGAGAGAACATTCATTATTCTTCTGTGTACAATACAAAGTGTTTCACATGCTGTACACAATTAAACTTATAACATACATACTCAAAACAACTTTTTGCACAACATGTTTTGAGTTTGATGACAGAGACACCATGCATGAATATATATTTATTGATGAAGCTGGGTTTAACCGAACAAAAAGGAGAAGGGGGTAGAGAGAAGAAAAAAACATTGTAATGTAAGTTTCCATCATGCTGCTTTGCTTCGCAATTGGTTCAGTGACCATCACAGTTTTTTCTAACATGTTTCTACCAGTATATTCCCCATTTCTCAATCCCATAGATGGGTATTTTCTGCATGATGGTGCAAAGTTTACAATTGAAACCCTTACAAAAAAAAAAAAAAAAAAAAAAACTTTTTGCAGACAATGGAAGAGGCCAGTGGTGATATTGCTATTGTCACGTGTCAGTTTCCTTTTAGTTCCGTTTTGTCCATATTTGGTTTTTCCTGTTCTTGTTTCCTGTCATTAGCTAATCATCGTTTAGTCTTTTCACCTGTGTTTCATAAATTATCTCGTTTACTCCTTTGTTCCTGTTTCTTTATAAGCATTCAATTTTGTTCTAACCTTCATCAAGTCTTAAAGTAATGTTGGGTTAATGCTGTAGTCTTTGTTATTGATTTCATTTATATTATTAAAGAACCTGTTTATTCTGAATCCCTCATCGTCCTTACTTCCTGGATCAGCAACCCGTTACAGCTATAGAGTCAAGCATATTTTCCTCGCTGCAATGCTAGATAAAACATGTACTGTGATGTAGATGAAATCATGTAGCCTGATGCTGAGGTCGTTGAGGATGCTGAGCAGTAAGTGAGTATGTTTTTGTTTTGGATTTTTACTGTACTATAATTGACAGTATACAGTGACTTTTTGCATACTGAGTTCATACTCTGTCACGATCACCAGCTGGAGTGCCCATGAACTCCATTAGAGCTCTTGGTATTGTTTCTTGGACTCCATTTCCCATGCCCCTTGCTCCTCATGTCATGTGCTACCCTTGTCTGTGTGTTATGTTCTTATTGGTTCCTTGGTTGCATGTCTTGTTCTCAGTGGTTAGTTTTGTCAAGTGTTGTTCTTGTCTAGTAAAAGGTTGCTCACTCACACTCCGAGTTTGCTGATTATTGTTAGACTGTAGCGTGTCCCTAGTTTCTGTGTCTTCCTGTGTTTTCCTAGTTCCTAGTTTTCCTGTTACTGACCCTTGCCTGTATATTGGATTACTCTCTTGGATTTTTCTTGGATGTTGATGTTTGCTGGTGCTTGACCCTGTCTGTCTGACTATGATTTGAATAAAGCTTGCACATGGATCCCCAACCCCGTTGTCACGCTCTCCACGTTACACAGTTCTTTGAACCTTGAAGTTTTTCTTTTGGAAGGTGTATATCACATTTAATGCACTATAATCAAAAGTTTTTCTAAAAGCTCCTTGTATTTTACTGTACCTCCACCCTTCCACTGATCATCAATAAGAGGTTTTAGTAACAGAATTGGTCTCACTGGTGTTTTCTAAGCAGTGAAAGTCTGTATTTCTTAGGTTTTGTGTGCCATCTGAGTTTGATTCTGAAAGTTTGATTATGACAAAATAGATGTTTTGACTGAAATGTTTGATTTTGACCTGGAAGTTTGAGGTTTTTGCAAGTTTGGTGTATAGTTTTAAGATTGTTTATAGTTGTGAGAAAATAGTTAATGATTTCATAAACTGTGTTCGCAATCTGGGAAATGTATAAAGAACTTCAGCATGAAAACTATTTCTAAGATAAACCTATATTCGCTAGATCAGTGATGTGCTGTAATTCCAAACATTCTTAAATTTTACTGTACCTGTTTGATTGTCCAGAGTGAATATGTAAAAGCCGAGCATCACTGCATTAGTCACTAATATGAAGATTAACCTCACTGTTCTTATGACTGAAAGTGAACCTGAAAAACACAAGAGTGTGAGAACGTTTTGATGAATAACACTTTCATACTGACAGAAACAGATCTGATCAGTGGTTAAACTGACTGAATAAAGAGACACAGAGATCAGAAAACAGAGAAACATCTGAACACAGATCATCATGATTCAAATCACTGAAGAATCAAATCATTAATTTCTCCTGCAGAATAAACTCAAACCATCAGAGACAGAGAGAATCAGAAATCAATTATGACTATCATTATTTATTATTATTATTATTATTATTATTATTATTATTTTGTTGGTGTTGTTGTGGTTGTTTCTTTATTTTTCGTTTTTCTCTTCCCTCTCTGCCCCTCTTTCTCTCTCTTTTTTTTTTTTTCCCTGCTGTTTCTTTGATTTGGGACAAAGGGGTCTCCAAATTTCCAGTGCATTTGCTCCCCTAACAATTTTGGAAAATACACTATCCCCCGGTTTCACAGACAAGGTTTAAGCCTAGTCCCAGACTAAAATTCATGTTTGAGCTGTCTCAACTGAAATATCTTGCTCTTACATATCTTGTATGTCAGTGCCATTGTTCTATCTCAAGATGCACACACCTGTAATGTTTTCTTCTATAAAAGCTGCTAAAATATCTTAAACTAAGGCCTAGTCCTGGCTTAAGATAAGCCCTGTCTGTGAAACTGGGCCTTAGTTTTTGAATAATGTGTTTAAAGCAATGTGCATTTTGTCCATTGGGAGGTGACACTTTTGTATTTTAAGAGCACCTGGCTAATTAGAAGGTATGTTTGGTGGCAGGAAAGCAAAAAGATTTTGACCGTGATTGAGCAAACAGATACAGGTTATCCTGCACAGCTTACTGTGTCAACTGGATATATTGTGTTGGACTGTGCTTAATGCATAACAGTGCAAGGAATAATATGGACTATGGACAATGTGTTTGCTCTGTCTGCAAGGTATGAACTTCATATTTGTATGTCATGAATGTAAATAAGGAGAGCTCACAGGAAGCGAATGGCAAGAACTGTTTATTGGTTGAAGCACAAAGGATGCTGTTAGCATTTTAACATCAGTGTGCATGGATTTAATTTGCATGCATCAATTACTTGCTCACTTCTACCACCAACATCGGCGGCTTTGTGGAAGGCTGTAATATTTAATTTTTTTTTTTTCCCCGCTCTGTACGCACAATTTGGGAGTTTGTTTTATTTTTTGTTATTGTGAGATTGTATTAAAGAGGGAGATGAGAGGGTTTAATGTACTTCTTTATATATATATATATATATATATAGCAGTATTGTATCAGGGAAAAAATAAACAAGGGAGTTAATATAACTTTAAACACAAATGGTTCATACAACCTAATAAAAAGACAGAAGGTAGTTCAGAAACTTAAGAGAGATAAAGGGGAAATTATTATTTTTTTTTTTTTTACAAGAAACACAAATAAAAATGAACATACAAAATTAGAAAAGTTAGCCACAGCTCAAATAATTGCATTATCATTTCCATCAGCAAAAATTTATTACTGGTTAAGAAACATTTGAACTTAAAGTAAATTCAGTCAGATACAAGGAGTCAAGATACGTGCTGGTGAGAATAATGAGTGTACATACAACTGTAAACTTAAAATATTACTGTTAGTAATGTAGACTAAAGGAATAATGGTTATGTCAGAAGATTTTAATTTGGTTATGGATGAAGAACTAAATACTCAAGTATAAGAAACTAATCGATAAAAAGGGCTACATGCATCAAGCATGTGAGGAACTGGGGTTGACGTGTGGCGTTTTGTTTTTGTTTTGCATCTGCAGGTTAAAGAGTTTACATACAGGTCCTTTTCAAAAAATTAGCATATTGTGATAAAGTTCATTATTTTCTGTAATGTACTGATAAACATTAGACTTTCATATATTTTAGATTCATTACACACAAACTGAAGTAGTTCAAGCCTTTTATTGTTTTAATATTGTTTAATGATTTTGGCATACAGCTCATGAAAACCCAAAATTCCTATCTCAAAAATTAGCATATCATGAAAAGGTTCTCTAAACGAGCTATTAACCTAATCATCTGAATCAACTAATTAACTCTAAACACCTGCAAAAGATTCCTGAGGCTTTTAAAAACTCCCAGCCTGGTTCATTACTCAAAACCGCAATCATGGGTAAGACTGCCGACCTGACTGCTGACCAGAAGGCCATCATTGACACTCTCAAGCAAGAGGGTAAGACACAGAAAGAAATTTCTGAACGAATAGGCTGTTCCCAGAGTGCTGTATCAAGGCACCTCAGTGGGAAGTCTGTGGGAAGGAAAAAGTGTGGCAGAAAACGCTGCACAACGAGAAGAGGTGACCGGACCCTGAGGAAGATTGTGGAGAAGGACCGATTCCAGACCTTGAGGGACCTGCGGAAGCAGTGGACTGAGTCTGGGTAAAGAAACATCCAGAGCCACCGTGTACAGGCGTGTGCAGGAAATGGGCTACAGGTGCCGCATTCCCCAGGTCAAGCCACTTTTGAACCAGAAACAGCGGCAGAAGCGCCTGACCTGGGCTACAGAGAAGCAGCACTGGACTGTTGCTCAGTCAAGGTGCCAGAGTCTGGAGGAAGACTGGGGAGAGGAAATGCCAAAATGCCTGAAGTCCAGTGTCAGAAGTACCCACAGTCAGTGAAGGTCTGGGGTGCCATGTCAGCTGCTGGTGTTGGTCCACTGTGTTTTATCAAGGGCAGGGTCAATGCAGCTAGCTATCAGGAGATTTTGGAGCACTTTATGCTTCCATCTGCTGAAAAGCTTTATGGAGATGAAGATTTCATTTTTCAGCACGACCTGGCACCTGCTCACAGTGCCAAAACCACTGGTAAATGGTTTACTGACCATGGTATTACTGTGCTCAATTGGCCTGCCAACTCTCCTGACCTGAACCCCATAGAGAATCTGTGGGATATTGTGAAGAGAAAGTTGAGATGCAAGACCCAACACTCTGGATGAGCTTAAGGCCGCTATCGAAGCATCCTGGGCCTCCATAACACCTCAGCAATGCCACAGGCTGATTGCCTCCATGCCACGCCGCATTGAAGCAGTCATTTCTGCAAAAGGATTCCCGACCAAGTATTGAGTGCATAACTGAACATAATTATTTGAAGGTTGACTTTTTTTTTTTTTTTTTTGTATTAAAAACACTTTTCTTTTATTGGTCGGATGAAATATGCTAATTTTTTGAGTTAGGAATTTTGGGTTTTCATGAGCTGTATGCCAAAATCATCAATATTAAAACAATAAAAGGCTTGAACTACTTCAGTTTGTGTGTAATGAATCTAAAATATATGAAAGTCTAATATTTATCAGTACATTACAGAAAATAATGAACTTTATCACAATATGCTAATTTTTTGAAAAGGACCTGTATTACTATTATATTGTAGACTAGATTACTTATGTTTAAAAATCATGTATTAATTGTAAAGAAGTGGGAAATTTGACCAATTACCTGTAGTGAATTATGAAGTAGTGATAAGGGAAATGGAGTTTGGGAGCATACAAGGAACTTCAATATATACGTCTAATAACTCTTCTTAGCAATAATATTTTTAAAGAAATAACATTACTTTGAATATAAATTTGAAAACAATGAAAATAGAGAGGTGACAGCAGTTATATTTTGGAAGGCTGCTAAAGCCACAATGAGAGGGGAAATAATAGCATATGCATCATGGAAAAATAAAGTCAAAGAGAGAAGTTAAACTTTTATATAAAATAAAATGTTTACAGTAAGAGCATGAGAAAAATAAAAAATAAGGGGAGCTAAAAGAGGTAAGAAAAGCAGTATTTGCAGAAGTAGAATTTGAGAAAATTATAGACAGAAATATTATGATAAACCCAAAATCTCTATAAATGCTAGCATTAAAAAAAAGAAGAAAATAAAAAAAAAAACCACAAGCATCAATAATGAGTTTACGGGATAAAAATTAAGCGGAAGTTAGAAATAGCCTTGTGTTTTAGAGATTATTACCAGACTCTTTATAAACCAGAATATTTGGATACAGCTAAAATTAAAAACTACTTGAACTCTGTGTACTTGCCTAGTTACAAGTCAACAAAATAAGAGATTTTAACAGTTATTAGAGTGAAACTGAAAAATGTCCAGGATATGATTGATTCATAAATTAATTTTATAAAGAATTTTATGAATTATCATCAATACTGAATGAAGTTTTTAACTGGATTTTATAAAAGGATGAGCAGACTTGGAACTTGTCCATTACAGTAAAAGAAGGGAAAGACCCCACACAATCTTCATCTTATAGACCTTTATCTCTGTTAAATGTAGATCAAAAGACGATATTAGATGCTGAAAAATCTTTTGACGGGGTTTTACTGTCCTTTTTTGAAACTTGCTAAACACTTGGTTTTAATCAAAAGTTTATTATATTAGTTAAAAAAATGTATAATCAAAAGCAGGAGTTAGGGCCAATAGACTTCTTTCAGAGAAATGTGAAATAATGACAGGTACAAGACAAGGGGATCTTTTGTCACTTCAGATATTTGCTTTATAGCGCCCGTAGCACATGATTTAATTCTACAATAAAAAGAGTTGAGGTTGAGGAACATAAACTTGCACTGTGTGCAGATAACATAATATTGTTTTTAAAAGATGTAGAAAATTCATTAACCTCAATGTTAGGAAATCTAGATCTATATGGAAATTTGTCAGGTTATAAACTAAATTTTAACAAGACAGAAGATATGGAAAGAGGGGATAAATTACAAAATAGTTTTAAAAAGAAAATTAAATGGAATCAAACTGTAATAAGGTACTTGAGTGATAATTCCAAACAATGTAGGTGGAAACAATTATGGTATTTTATAAATACTGTAAGACATGGTTTTAAAAGGTGGATAATACTACCATTACACTTGTTTGAAAAAAGATAAGTACAATTTAAATGAGCATATTTATATACACCTTAGTGGCATAGTATTTTTATTAAATTTATTTAGGATGAAGGGAAACCGAGTGTAAAACTCAAGGTTTTACAAAACAGTAAAAGAATGGGGGGTCTAGCATTGCCTAATTTGGAGAATTATTATATGTAGCCCATGTTAAGCTAATTCTTAACTGGATACAAGTGGATAATACATCAAAGAGGAAATCTATGGAAACTGGGGCACTTGATGCAATCAGTACATTGATAGTCTGTGGGAGATATAAAATTAATATGAAATGAAAGCATCAGCAAAGGTTCTACCAGGAAGCCTCTAATGCAGTGGTTCTCAGATTTTTTTGGTCACGCCCCCCTTTAAACCTATAAAAAAATCTGGCAATACTTGTGTGCCCCACACTTTGAGAACCAACCACTGCTCTAATGCCACGTAATATAATATACATTTTTGTACCAGTTGATTTTTATTTGTGATATTTAAGTTAATAATAATATTATTATTATTATTATTATTATTATTATTTATTATTATTATTATTGATTGCTACGAGTTATATTTGAGCTGTAATTAAACAAATTGCTTGCAACACTCATGATGGCTGACAAAGCAGTGAAATCAGACTCAGAGAAAGGCTGCACAAAGCATCAAGTATCTCCTGAGCGGGTATTGGAGTGTAAAGAAGACTTGCTGTTGATTATACAGAAAATTATAGAGGAAATGTGGTCAGACATTAAAAGTAACAAACTCAATTGTAAATTAATCTGTAAAAAGGGAGATAACTGTGATTTTGGAGCCTTTTGAGAGATGGATGGTCACACTGGGAGAAACAGTTATGAGCCTCGACCTGGCAGCTAAAAACCACAGTGATCAGTTAGATGAGCTACAAGCCTTTATGTAAATATATGTGTACTATGCATCCACATCTTAGTAAATGCCAGTGCATATTCACAATGTTCTTGGTTTTGGCATAACCTCCTGAGACCCAGCTATGGAGTTTTTGCCTCTGTAGTGGACATATAGAGATTTCAGAGATACCAAATGTATGAAAGTTTCATGATCACTCCTCTCCTTGGACTTTAAAAAAATCCAGAAACCTAAAAATTGATTGGTGTTTTTTTTTTTTTTTTTTTTTTTTTTATAAAAATCACATTGTTTTTGCCTTTTCATGTCTATTTATGTCATTTTATTTTTTAGAAAAACTGAGTACTGGTGTTGTAGGGAGTGAAATTATTTCCTTTATTGAAATTAACTCCACATGAAGCCAAAACTCAGGAACTCACAGATGCCAGGCAATAAAACCATAAAACTAATCTGGAGAAGAGATCTCCAAAGACAACAAACAACATCACTCCCCTTGTTCATTTACAACCCCCTTCTCCCCCTGCCTTCCCTGTCTCTAACCCTCCCCCCTCACTCTTCTTCCTCAAAAAGCAAGAATATCGATATGCCACAATTCAATTCAATTCAATTCAGGTTTATTTGTATAGCGCTTTTTACGATACAAATCGTTGCAAAGCAGCTCTACAGGAATTTAAGTTTCCACAATATATTTATTTATTGTGGATATACACAATATATTTATAACAAGTGTTATATCTCGTGAATGTTGTTTTTCCTTTTCATGTTTGGTATCATTATCAAAGGTCTCTGTGCGATTGGTAAACTGGTCTCAATTTCACAGCAGTCATTTGTATTATGAGAAAGATTGAAAACTTTTGTAGAATTGTGTTCTGCTGAGGAGGGTGTGTGTCCCCCTTTAGGGGGTCTGCGGGAATGTTTATCCATCTTCATCCAGATGCGACCCTGGAGCACTAGAACCAAAAACACCAAAAGGTTTTTTATGTTTTTACAACTGATCTGAAGCTTTGTTATCTGGGTATATAAGGGAGGTGACAAAACACTACTTTGCGATTTTGTAGCCAGATCAGCCCGTAGTGTGGAGTGTATTTCATATGGTCTATACTATGTATCTTCCTGAAGTCAGGTATATTTTTTACTCTTAAGTTTCATCTTTGAACAACTGATGTTATGTATTTTCGTATTTCTAAATTGGCTTTTAATAATTTTCATTATGTAATTGGCATGATACAAATTTACCTGACTAATAATAAATTGTTATATTTGATATTCTGATCTTGTCTGAAATCATTTTTTCCAGTAGATTAGAGTTGTAGTCTAGTGTTTACACAAATCTGCGTCCAGGACAGGTCATACTTAAGTGCCACTGAATGAAGCGGGAGCTCGTCATTAGGGATCTTCTGATTTCTGTCTGTCACTGACTTAACAAGTTACAGTCTTCGTGATTATAGAAAAAATACACTTTTTATTATGTGCTAGCAGGGTGCAGCCTATTTAAAGGTATTATAATCACCCTGTACCCTCTGAGTAAGATCAACTGGCGAGTTTGTGTCCGTGTGTTCACAGTTGGCCAGTGAATTGCTAAGCGACACTAGGTCGCTAATGAACGAATAACTGAAAGTATAGTGAGTCCGGAATAATCAAATATCTAAATTAATATACAATTGATGTCTGTGATCAGTTTAATTATAAATATTGTCTAAATTTAATGATCACTTGAAATTGGAGTCAGATTGAACATGGGGCTAGACTAAAATTGGAACTGAATCCAGATAAATTCAGAGTAAAAGACCGAACATACATTAAACCTTCGACCAGGCCGCTGGATTCTGCTGTTTGGACTAGCGGGTGGATCCTTACAGTGTCCTCTACAGAGGACATAGCATAACATATGAATAAAATATTTTCAAAAATGTTATTTTTCAAATTTTTTGTTCTTATGCTCTAAACTAGGGATGGGCAACTTCGGTCCTGGAGGGCCGGTGTCCTGCAGAGTTTAGCTCCAACCCTAATCAAACACACCTGCCTGTAACTTTCTAGTGATCTTGAAAACATTGATTAGCTTCTTCAGGTGTGTTTGATTAGGTTTGGAGCTAAATTCTGCAGGACACCGGCCCTCTAGGACCGAAGTTGCCCATCCCTGCTCTAAACAATGTAATGACATGAAAAAATACTAAATTCTGACGCTATTTTTTCTGGTTCTCAGGTCGCAATTCCTTGTACGCCAGAATAGTGGTAAGTTCTGTGTAGAGCTACTATGTCTTATTTGGGGAGATGCTTCAGGCAGATATACATAGGGTTGTTTCAGAAGCAAGTTTGTTGGGTTTGTTTTCTAGTCAGATGATTATTACTGTGTTAAATTGTTAGTTAAGTTGTCACATCTTACTCCTTACTGAATAACATTCTGTTTTGTGCCTCATCCTAGAGTGTCACTTTAGTCCAATGGGGGTGATATAAATTTTGTTAGCTTTAACTGTAAATGTCTTAAGATTATTAAATGAAGCAAAGTTCTACATCATATGTCTCTCTTAGATGTTCATGGAGTCTTTTAAATTATTTATTTCCCTATAAATCCAGAGATTCTACTACATAAATCTATTTGAACACTCAAGGTGCTTTCTGATCCCTCAGGTATATCACAGAGCTTGTTATAGTCACAGAACAAATATATAATATCAGTATTGTTTTAGCTAATGTCTATGCCCCTAATTGGGATGATAATTCTTTTTTAAATGATTCTTTTCAATACTTCCTGACCTATCCTCTCATTATTTAATTCTGGGAGGAGACTTTAATTGCTGGCTTAACTCACAGCTGGATTGCTCTTCCTCTAACCTTTGTTCTCCATCAAAATCCTCTAAAGTAATATAATCCTTTATGAAAGAATTTTATGATACATGGTGTTTTTTTTTTTTTGTTTTGTTTTTTTTTAAACCCCTCTAGCAGGCAATATTCCTTTTTTCTCCCACGTTCATCATACTTTCACATGTATTGATTGATTATTTTCTGGTTGATAATAGACTTCTCCTAAATGTGTCTAAGCATGGATATGAAGCTATTGTTATCGCTTATCATGCTCCAGTTTGTTTGAATATTCATTTTGAAACCGCCCCATAGCGGTTTAATACAATATTACTTTTTTATCTCTCACCGAATTGATTTTTTTTTCATCAGTGTAAGTAAAACTCCAGATGTTTCTGCTGCTGTTGTGTGGGAAAGTCTAAAAGCTTACATTAGGTAGAAGATAATCTCATATACTGGGTATGAGAGGAAATTAAACAAAGAAAAGCTATCTATATTGGCAAAGTGAATATCTCAGCTTGATGATTTATATGCCTCTTCCCCATCCCCAGACATATACAAAGAGTGCTTGTCTTTACAATTAGAGTTTGCAATTCTTTTGACTCGGTGCACTACTGAACTTCTGCTTAAAACAAGATGTACCCATTTTGAACATGGCCACAAATCTAGCAATCTGCTTGTGCATAAGTTGCGCAAAGTTGCTTCTTCCAATCATATTCCTCAGATCTGAACAGATTCAGGCATTACTACCAACCCTTTAAATATTTGTTCTGTATTTAAAGAATTTTATTTGTCCCTGTCCTCAACTAAACTGATTTCTAATTCTTCTAGCTTCAATAATTTAATTATTCCTTCTACTGAACAATCATCATTTGAGGAATTAGATCAGCCAATTAGTATTGATGAACGTAGCACAGAAGTTTCTTCTTTGCAGTCTGGGAGAGGTCCAGGGCCAGATGGATACCCGGTTGAGTTCTATGAAGTGTTTTGGCTTAAACTTGCCCCTCTGTTAATGGATCTGTTTAATAATGAATCATTGGATTAGATTGGATTGGACGTGACGTGACGTGTGGCCAAATATGGTGACTCCTACTCGGAATTTGTGTCCTGCATTTAACCCATCCAAGTGCACACACACACACAGCAGTGAGACGTGAACACACACACACACACACACACACACCGTGAACACACACCCGGAGCAGTGGGCAGCCAGTGCTGCGACGCCTGGGGAGCAATTTGGGGGTTTGGTGCCTTGCTCAAGGGTTTCACCTCAGTCGTGGTATTGAAGGTGGACAGAGTGCTGGACATTCACTCCCCCCCCACCGACAATCCCCCGACCTTTGGGTTACATGTCCGACTCCGACTCTATCCATTAGGCCACAGCTGCCCCCATCATTTGAAAAGGGCCATCTCCCGCAGACTCTCAATCAGGCCTCTATTTTCCTTCTTTTGAAAAAAGATCAGGACCCATTAGATTGTACCTCCTTTCATTCGATAAGTTTACCAAATGTAAATTAAGTTATCAAAATTGTTGGCTGTAAGACTTCATGTTCTCCCAACTATTATTTTATCAGACCAAACAGGGTTTATTCATAATTGTCACTCATTCTCTAATCTTAGGCAGCTATTTAATACAATTTATAATCCCTCCCATGCTAATACAGAGAAAAACGTCTTAGGTTACGTATGTAACCCCAGTTCCTCGAGGGAACGAGACGCTGCGTCCGAGAACGCTAGGGGAACACCTTCAGCGTGACCGTGCTCTGATACAAGTGTAATCTGTCCAATGGATGGGCAAGACGTCACGGGCGGGTGACGTAATGGCCAGGAAGCATAAAAGCACGTGCGGTGGAACCGGCGTCAGCTTCAGGAATGAAGCAACCGCTCGTAGGGATGCCGGAAGTGTGGCATCGAGACGCAGCGTCTCGTTCCCTCGAGATACTGGGGTTACATACGTAACCT
>JAFVLL020020229.1:0-11668 GCA_021397915.2 Tor tambroides | reverse complement strand
TTTATATATATATATATATATATATATATATATATATATATATATATATTTCATACTGCTTGAATTTATTGTGTTGTTAGAAAAGGATTAATAAAGGTTCATACATAGAGTTGAACAAGGTTGACTTTTTGTGTAATATTTTGATTATAGGTAATAATGCAGTTTTATGGCATTTGAAAATTAATTTTATTTGTCTTTTTATGTATGATAATTAAATTATTTATTAAACTAATTTATATATAGTTTCATTGTTGATCAGACAACAGTTTTAAATCCTATAAAAAGATAGCTGTATGTAGTGATGATGGTTTGTGTATTGTCAGTTTTGACAGGTGATGGGGGCAGACAGTGGTCCAGGAGCTCCTGCAGCCGTCCCATGGCGTAAAGTCCTATATGAACGCCAGCCTTTTCCGGACAATTATGTGGACCGCCGCTTTCTGGAGGAGCTGCGGCGCAACATTCGAGTGCGTCAGTATCGTTACTGGGCGGTGGTGCGTGAGACGGGGCTCATCGCACAGCAGGTGTCCTGCGTGGCCGTCTTCCTCGCATTATGGTCTTATATGGAGCAGGGAGACCTGGTGCCATCCACGGTCCTCTGGGTCTGTCTAGGCTGTGCTCTGCTGGGATACGGACTCTACGAGATCCTGGGAGGCTCTTGTGTTCGGGAGCGAACGCGGCTGGCGGACCTGCAGAGCGCGACCATCTTCCTGGCGTTTACCTTCGGGTTTTCACCTGTTTTAAAGACTCTAACCGAGTCGGTTAGTACAGATACTGTGTATGCCATGTCAGCTATGATGCTCCTGACTCACTTGGTGTCCTTCCCGTATGCTCAGCCCAGTACACCAGGCAGTCTTTCCCTCAACGTGGCTCTTTTCGCTTCGGTGTGCCTGGCGTCCCGACTGCCTGGTGCCCTGCATACCTTCACTATGTTAAGCTGTGCCCTCCTTGTGTTCGCTCTGTGGCCCTGCCTGCTGCACTGCATGCGGGAGAAGGCAGAGTGGAGCTTCCCTTGGGCTGCGGTGCTGGTGTGTCTGGCTGGAGTTGGGGGTCTGGGTAGCCTGTGGCCTGAGGGGGCTCTTCTCCTCTCACTGGCTCTGTTGACATTAACTTTAGTCTGTCCACTGTTACTGGTCCACCTGCAGAGGCACAAGGATAATATCCACGGTCCCTGGGACGAGGCAGAGATTAGAGAGGACTTGTCCCGCTTCTTGAATTGAAATTGCAGGGTGATGATTTTGATAGAGTCACTTTGGAGGGATGATTTGGAGAGTCTTTTGCATTTTTCTTAAAGCAATAGTTCACCTAAAAACGAATAATCTGTTATAATATACTCATCTTCATGTTATTACAAACCTGTACGGTTTGCCGCCTTCTGTGGAACATGTTTTGAGGGATATTGGTAACAGTTTTGTTTATCTTTGACTTCCATTTTACAGACACATTCTTTTGTATTCCACAGAAGAAAGTCAAACTGGTTGAAAAAGTGTGAGTTAATGATGACAGAATTTTTATGTTTGGGTAAGCTGTGCCTTTGAGCTCAGGGAAGAGTAGGAACGGTTACTGGGAAATTTCATTTAATTTTGCCAATATAAAATAAAACTAGACTATTAAATGGGTGAACCTCAAGAAAACATGTCTAGGTCATATTTAACACCAAATTAAAAAGGAAAATAAAGTAAGAATTTACATTTTCTTAAAGAAAATATAGCCCTAAAAATAGATTTAGACTTTTTTTAGGCAAATATTATTTTGATTTTGGGGTATGATCTAGACATGTTTTGTGATATTAAAATCATTAATATGGAAGAAGGGAGTTCTTTTTAACAGTATTTATATCAATGTGCATATTATGGAATTGCTGGATTAAAAAGTTGAAATTGTTTTAAATGTTGTTAATAATGCTGTTATTTTAACATGCTCACTGAATTGGAAATAAGTGTTGTTTTTATAAGTATGATATACACTACCAGTCAAAAGCTTTTGAACAGTAAGATTTTCAATGTTTTTAAAGAAGTCTCTTCTGCTCACCAAGGCTGCATTTATTTGATCCAAAGTACAGCAAAAACAGTACAATTTTGAAATATTTTTAGTATTTAAAATAACTTTTTCTATTTGAATATATTTTAAAATGTAATTTATTCCTGTGATTTCAAAGCTGAATTTTTAGCATCATTACTCCAGTCACATGATCCTTCAGAAATCATTCTAATATTCTGATTTGCTGCTCAAAAAACATTTATTATTATTATTATTATTATTATTATTATAAATATTTAAAACAGTTCAGTACATTTTTTTTTCAGGATTCTTTGATGAACTTTCTATTCATCAAAGAAACTTGAAAAAATTCAACCCAGCTGTTTTCAACATAATAATAACAATTATAAATGTTTTTTGAGCAGCAAATCAGAATATTACAATGACTTCTGAAGGATCATGTGACTGGAGTAATGATGCTAAAAATTCAGCTTTGAAATCCCAGGTGAAAAAAAAAAAAGTACACTTCCATAATGTACTTTAAGTGCTCTATTTTCGCGCACTAATTTTGAACTTAATATACTAAAAATGATTCTTTAGTACTTCTTAAGATAAGATCATCAAAGTGTACTCAACTGTGCTATTTTTGGGACACCGTGAATATGAACTAAAATGTGCTTTTAACATACTATCTCTCTATTTAAAAAATGTATTTAGTCACCACTTATAGTACAGTTATAGTAGTGTATGAAAGATGGGTTCAAGTGTACTACAAGTGGTAACTAAATAAATTTTTTAAATACAGAGATAGTATGTTAAGTGCATTTTAGTTCATATTTATGGTGTCACAAAATAGCACAGTTGAGTACACTTAGATGGTCGTAAGTTTATCTTAAGTACTAAAAAATAATTTTTAGTATATTAAGTACAAAATTAGTGTGCAAAAATAGAGCACTTTAAGTATATTATGGAAGTGCACTTTTTTTCACCTGGGACCACAGGAATAAATTACATTTTAAAATATATATACAAATAGAAAATAGTTATTTTAAATAGTAAAAATATTTCAAAATTTTGCTGTTTTTGCTGTACTTTGGATCAAATAAATGCAGGCTTGGTGAGAAAATAAAATTCCCAGTGGCAGAATTTCCGTTAATTAATGTTACAAGCCCTTTTATTTTTATTTCAATGGAGGTGATAGAAAATCCATTTGCAGTGGTTGAATCTGTTCTGGACAAGCTGTTGCCCACAAGATGTCAGTCAGTCCCAGATATTTCTGCAGCTTTAATTGTTGTTCATGTAGAACGGCATAGCAGCAGGACATTTCTGTCAGTGTTCAATTGATAGAATATAATACGCCTTTGTTGGCTTTTCTGTAGTATCATTTATAACTGACAGAATAAGAGCTTATATGAACAGTCTATGTGAGATTGCAATAAAGTTGCCAAATTAAATCATTCTGTGCAAAAACTAGCAGAGCGTCTTGTAAATTGTGTTTCTATAAATGAACATAGTTATGTTTGGAAAAATAAGATTAATGTTTGGTTTTTTTTTCACATTTTCTAAAGAATACAATAGTGGCGCTGGAAACTCACTACAATGCTATAGTAGGTCATTGTGGGTGGTTCTTTTACAAGCTGCATGATTTGAGATATAAATCATGTTTGTAGCACAGTGTGAGAAATTACAAGCTTAAGTATTATACTTTGGATTAGGGGTTGGTTCAGATAACTATCACGAACCATGAGCAATTATAACAGTGATGCATGCTCTAGTAAAACCCCACTAGCTACAGGAAAATGTTGGACGTCTTAAGCACACAGTATTTCCAAAATCCCAAAATGCTTTTTATTTAAGCCTGATAAAGAGCTGAACTCACATTGCAAACATTAACATATGTACAAAACAGGAACAAACCTCAGCACAGTGCTCAATCTCACCACCAAAAGCAGAATTGGTGAGCAAAAAGACCATCTGGAGATCAGTTTTGCTACACTGAAATCTGTTTTGATAGTTTTTCACTGTCCAAGATGTGAGTCTTTGCTGTCTTCTTAATGAAAATTCAAGCAGTTATTGTCGTTGGCGCTTTTTCTCTCACTGGTGGGCATTCGTCTCTCAGTGTGGCTGTTGAGTGGGCACCGCTGGTGGCTGTCTCCTGCAACACATTACACAAAACCTAAGCTGTCAGAACAGACTGCCACAGGTCATAGCTCACAGCTCTGCCAATTCAGCTAATGGAAATAACAACAATCTCCCATAAACTGCTTTGCTTCAGATGTCTGCATATGTTTACAATTGCCTGCGACTGTGTTTTGTTTTGGGAAAATGAAAGCGAAATGAACACAAATGGCCAGATCAGATCAACAGGACTGAAAAGAACACAAAAATGATTTTTCTTTAGATGGGCTACAAATAAATACCAAACCCTACTGATTAGCTGTGAGTCATACACAAAAATCTGAACAAATGCAATGCAAAGCCATGACTGTGGAAATATCCATAATTTTAATCTCAAACGTGATTACTACTTAGTTTTTGTTGTTGTTGTTTTTGGTGATACTTTACATTAAGGTTCAATTTAATATTTCTTAATGTATTAGTTATCATGAAGTAACAATTCACAATACATTTGCAGCATTTATTAATTTAGGTTTAGGGTACTTTTACATTCGCTACCATTCAAAAGTTTGGGGTTTGTTCCGAGTGGAACCAGTCTTGGAAAACCTCTGTATGACCCTGGCCACTGTACTGTATCTCAGTTTCAGGGTGTTACTGAACTTCTTATAGCCTAGGACATCTTTGTGGAGAGCAACAGTTCTAATTCTCAAATCCTCAGAGAGTTCTTTGCCATGAGGTGCCATGTTGAACATCCAGTGGTCATTATAAGAGAATTGTACTCAAAGCGCCAAATTTTAACTGCTCAAATACAAGATACACAAATTTGTGTGGTCCTGTCAAGCAGACAAAAACATGAACATGATGAATAAGACATGTGGCTTTGCATGGTTAAACGACGTATCTGTTATCACTTAGGGCGTACTCACTTTTGTTGCCAGCTTTTTTGACAATAATGGCCGTATGTTGAGTTATTTTCTGAGGACATTAAATCTTTACTGCTATACAAGTTGCACATTGACTACTCTAAAATATATCCAAGTTTCATTTCTATAGTATTGTCCCTTGAGAAGATATACTAAAATGGTTGCCGAAATGTGAGGGGTGTACTCACTTTTGTGAGATACTGTATAAAGCACACATTCTGCTTGACCATATTCTAAACCCCTAATCCTACCCAGTACCCAAAACTTAACAACTACCTTACAAACTATTAATAAGCAGCAAATTAGGAGTTTATTGAGGTAAAAGTCATAGTTACTGGTTTGTTAATAGCGAGAATTGGACCTTAAAATAAAATGTGACCATTACGAGCAGTTCTTATTAAATTACATTTTAAAATATATTAAAATAGAAACCTGATATTTTAAACTGTAAAAATATTTCACAATATTACTGTGTTTACTGTATTTGTAACCAAATAACCGCAGCCTTGGTGGGCATAAGAGACTTACTAAAAATTTTTTTAAACATCTTACTGACCCCAAATGTTTGAATTGTGGTGTATACATTTTTACCAAAATATTTTAACAATATACGATAGTAAATTTACAAATTACCATTAAGCTAGAGTATTAAATGCTTTAAATGTGATACCTACTGCATTAACTAATGTTAACCTTACCGTAAAGTATTACAGGTTTTCTTTAAGAATGTCTTTTTTAAGAATATTCCAAACTTTAATAGCAGTAATTACTAGCAGTTCTTAAAACTAAAGTTGGTAATTGGTTAAGCTAATGTTTCTGTGCCGGTCAGGTCAGGATGCTCAAATGAACAGAGCAACATTTTGACAGCGCCACTGTGACAATGTTTTAAGGAAATCTACGTCTCCACATCTTACGCTCGAATAGAAGTATTGTAACGTTGAAAAAGCGACACATCACCTTTAATTAGGCCCAAAAGAGCTCATTATTGTGCGCTGACCATGTTACAATCTCAAGCTACGGTGTCGGGACGTCTTGAGTGTGTGTGTGAGTGTGTGTAAGGGGAATATGAGTCCAGCATTCCTGCAGAGTTGGTCCTGGAAAGATCCCTGTGGAAACGCAAGAATCTCACTCTCTAATGGAGCTGGCAGAGGGAGCAGCTCTCTGGGATGGGAAAGAGAAGAGAGTGGCTTTTATTTTTCCTGTGCTGCGGTGAGTGCAGGACTGCGGTTTCACAGAAAGAAAAAGAAAGGACGGAGACGACGGAAAGAAAAGCAAAACAACGCTTGAGGAAACATGCGCGATCTTGCAGCCTGGAAATGCCAGGGGTTTACTGGAAGACAGAACGAAAAGTGAAAAGTACAAGAATGTGTAACTGGATGAGGTGTGAGAGAGGAACGCTGCTTGATGAGATGCTGGCGGCGTCTCAGAACTGCCATTTTAGTGCCCAGAAATGCTGCCTAGGTCTTCAGATTCAGTCACTGTCCGCGAGGCCCAATCGTGTCGGGGTCACGCTGAAGACAACAGCAGGACTGTGAAAAGGTTCAAATGAGTTCTGAAGAAGAAAAAAGACCAGGGGAATGGGGGTGGAAGGAAAGAGAGGGAAAGTTGGAGAGTTGGGATGAGTGATGGTGAGAGGAAATGTGAAAAAGTGAGTGGGAGAACTAGAGAAAGGGGCGACGGGGGGAGAACGAGAGAGAAAAAGCAGGAGAAAAAGGGTGGAGGTCCAAACAGACCCGTTTCTGAACACAAAGGAAATGAGGCAGAAAAGAAAGGGAAAAATGGGCCAAAAAGTGAAGGTAAGGAATGAGAGAGCGAGAAAAAGAACGATCACCAGGGAAAAACCGAAGAGAGTGTTGAAAGAAGCGAACGCCACTGGAATGGTGAGAAAGGAAAAGATACGGTCAGTTTGTGAATACTGATAGGACGATTTGAACAGGAAGTTGACCGTAACCCTCATCGCTGCTTTAATGAGGTCATGCTTCTGGTTTGGTTTATTCTTGTTCATATGAAATAAGAAACATACAAGATATCCACAAAGCACAATAATCAAAGAACTGTAGGAAATATGAGAAGCCTTCATGTGACTGATGACATTCAAACAAGACAAGAGCTAGAAAGAGAGGAAGAGAAAAGGGACTGTCTGCGTTAAAACTGGGGAATTGAATATGAAAAACACATTTTCAACAAGACCTCCACCCATCTCAAGTCACGTGCGAGACTTGCTAATAAACATCCAGATCATATTCCCCACCAAAATCCACAGAAAAAAAATTTAAAACACTATTTTTAGCATCAAGATTTGTATGAATTATTACAACTAATTCTCACTACTATAAAGAGAATTCTAAACAATACATAAAATATTGTAATCATATTACAATATCAAATCTTATCATATATGAATATATTAAATATCACATTTATATACACAATTATAAAACTATAATTTTCTCAAATTTTTTTTTAAAAATTCAACAAAAATATATTGTTATTTTTCTATTTTTTGCATTGTGACATTTAATTCTCATTATGTATATTAAACTTACAGTATTTGTATTGTATTATATAAATTTAAAAAACAATATGTGTGTGTGTGTATATATATATATATATATATACACATGAATTAGTTATTTCAATTAAAATTGTAAAATAAAAATGTTATCATTTTAAAATGTTTATCATTTTAATATTTTTTTTTTAAATTGCAATAAAAATATATTTCATTATTCTTGCATTTTTTGCATTGTGACATTTAATTCTCATTATGTATATTAAATTTACAGTATTTGTATTGTATTATTATATAAATTTAAAAACAACATATATAATACAAATTTAATATACATTTGAATTCATTTATTTAAATTAAAATTGCAAAATTAAATAGATTTAAAATTCTAATATATAAAAAATATTTTTAAAAATTTGCATTGACATCTTATTCCTATAAAGAGAATATTATAAAAAGCATTTAAATATTAAAATATAACTTAGTTAATAAATAGTAAATATAACTTATATATATATATATATATATATATATATATATATATATATATATATTTATATATCAATTGGTTGATGAATACAATTATACTAATAGAAATTTTATATCAGTATTTAATTAGTTATGTATTACATTTGAGAGAATCGAAAGAGAATCAAAATCTTATAGTTGTAATACAATTGAAATCATCCAGACGCTATGACACACCTTTTGTGCATTAAAATTATTATAAAGGCAGTACAAAAAGTACACAAACACCAGCATTATGTGTAAATTTACTATTTTTCTCTTCGTGTGTGAAATATGATTTTGACATTTCTTGACCATTTGTGTGAGATTTGCTTGCAGTACATACTTTCACTGCTCCTTGAAAATTTGTGTGATTTTTAAAAGCCTTCAAATGTAAATATGCTTGCCTGTGTGATTGAGCAATGACATCTGTTCAAGTTAAAGTTTCTTTTTTCCTTTACACTCAAGACCATATGTTCATGGTGTGTGGAGACAGCAGTGTCTGTGATCTAGTGCTGTAGTTTTGGGACCAGTGAGCACGTGGTCTCATCTATCATGCATGTGAAGGTAGGTATGCGTATATTTCACGAAGAGTTCTGGTCTCTGAGTGCACCGTTTTGAGACTAATCCTAAACCAAGAACAAGCCTCGCTCTCTGCACACGGAAAGTCCTATTAGTTGTGTTCACTACGAGCATAAATCCCAACATTTGGGAAGGACAGCAGAACTAGCGGATCTTAAATTGTTTTTTAACAATCATATGCTGCCATAAAGTCATGCTGTAATGATCATATGTATGAGACAAATGCACATGAACGCCACCACAATGCCATAATTACCAGTGGGAAACTCTGCAGCCGGCTGCAGCAAGAAAAACCCTTAGTGATAATAACTTATAATTATAACTAAGGGCTTTCTTAACTTAAGGGGTTTCTTGCAACTGTGCACTTTCTGACATTCTGATTTGGGGGTGTGTGAATAAAAATGTAATATTGATCATAAGTTATAATTGTAAATGTACAATTTAGTTTAAATACATTCTGATGAATAGAAATAAACCTTTGCCAGGAAAAATTCTGCACACTCAGTATACGATTATGAGATGACAGGCTTGTGCAACCAAACTAAATTAGTTAAATACAAAGTATACTTCAGTTTTTATGAGTATGCATGACGTAAATTTCATCATCAGCATAGTCCGCACATACCGTACGCGCACAGCCAGATTTGACAGTCAAAAAATAAACAGATGACAGAGAGTTACAACAAACTGCTGGAGATGGCAACAACAAAAGATGGCTGTGTTGATGAGTGCTTATGGGAGAGAGTTCAGAGAAACTCACAACTCTGGTTTAAACTAGTACAGAGACATTTTTAATCGCTCGTAACTTCTTGACAAGGATAAAACTTCTAGCGTGTTTGTATCGCGCACCTGTGTTTGTGCACACTATTAAAGGGATAGTTCACCCAAAAATGAAAATTCTGTCATTAATTACTCACCATCATGTCATTCCAAACACGTTTAGCTTTTGAAACTTTGAAACGCAACTGACACGTTCCAGGCCCAGAAAGGTAGTAAGGACATCGTTAAAGTAGTCCATGTGACATCAGTGGTTCTACTGTAATTTTACAAAGCTGCAAATACATTTTGTGCATAAAGAAAACAAAACAAATGACTTTATTCAACAATTTCTTTTCTTCCATCTCAGTCGTGGTACTGTTGTGAACACACATCGAAGACTGACACGGAAGAGAAGAAATTGTTGAATAAAGTCATTATTTTTGTTTTCTTTGTGCAAAAAAAAGTATTCTTGTAGCTTCTTAAAATTAAGGTTGAACCACTGATGTCACATGGACTATTTTAACGATGTCCTTACTACCTTTCTGGGCCTGGAACGTCTCAGTTGCGTTGTTGTCTATGCAGGGTCAGAAAGCTCTCGGATTTCATCAAAAATATCTTAATTTGTGTTCAGAAGATGAACGAAGGTCTTATGGGTTTGGAACGACATGAGGGCGAGTAATTAAGGACAGACTTTTCTATCCCTTTAATTTCTATCCCTTTTCTATCCCTTTAAATGGAGTATACTTTGAAAGGCTATGCATTCGGCTGTACATATGTACACCAAGAGAATGAGTCAAAACTGAGGTATACTTTGGACTTTACAATCTTTTGCTCTTCATTTTGCATTAAAAGTTAAGGTTTCTGTGGTCCGATGAGGAAATATGGCACATTTCAAATCATATACTTCCATGGGGACCTCTGCCTGCCAAGGAACTGCCGTTGAGATGGATAGGAATGCTAACGGATAGCTTTCTCTCTGTATTAAGGTGCGGTCACATTTACCATTGCTTGGCAAAATTTTGTGGGTAAAATCCAGTCAATCTCATAGGAATCTGCATGATCAGTTGTGCTTGAGGGCGAAAACGTTCCCCATGCAGATTTTGCTCATGTTAAAGTTGGTCACGTCACACTGAATGACCAAAAGCTGCTTGGTTTGAAAGTAAGTTCTGTGTGAGCAGTGCCTCATACTGTACACCTCTATGCTATTAACAATGGACCTTTTTTGCAAACAAAATTTTGTAGCTACACTTAAGTTTGTGGACCGATTCTCAGTATTAACTAGTGCTGTCAAAATTAGCGCGTTAACACAGGCGATTAATTTTTTCAGTTTAAAGACGTTAAAAATATTTAACGCAGTTAACGCAGGGGCAGAGCTAGGCTTGGCCACTCCACTCACAACTGCTGCTTCGGTCTCTTTTTTCTTGACAAGATTTGCGTTTATTTAGATGCAGAACGTCTTTACGAGCACATCAAGCAGGAGACTTCTCAGACGCACACTCCAACTTCGCCTCAGCGCCAGGTGCTAGTAAAAAGAGTGAGGAAACAGTACAGGTGACGAGGAGCTTCAGTAGAACATCAGTGAACTGCGGTCAGATGAGACGTTGTCAGGCCGTATGTCAGTAAAAACGAATTTTCCTGTCCTGTCAGCCGTTATACTGTGCTCGTTGCACGTGCTCTTCAATTGCACGCACAAATATGGTGGCACGCGCTGTAGCCTGTATCATTTCATATTTAAGCACGAATGACATGCATGTCAGATCTAAGTCACATTCAGCAGTGGCAGCTCTTAAAATAATAGCAGCCAAATAACCAAATAACCCAGCTGTTGTGATGTCTGTTAATCTAAGAACAAAAGAAAAAAGAAGAAATCAATAACTTTTGTAGCTTTAAGGATTCATCTATATTCATCTATTTAATTTAGAATTTAGTGTTTGATAACTTTATTCAATTTCTGCATATTTCCTACTTGCTGAAGGGCACAGGTAACTAAATATGACATTTATTATAATGGGTTTATGTGAAGATTGTTTTAAATTCACTTAAATTAGAGGTAATTTTTTGAAAGTCTAATAAATGTTAAAATTGATAGTTCTCAATTATACTGTAATGTTAGTATAGTCAACATTACATATAGTCAGTGGTAAAACATTAGGGAAAAAAGAACAATCTCCTAGAGACATCAGTAGTATAGGTATCAGTAGTCAAGTTTCCATCCAGATTTTGCGCTGTTTTGTTATCGACAAAGAGAATATGCGTTAAAAAAACTTTGCGACATTTGCTGTCTACAGCC